>VWZI01005978.1:252059-291483 GCA_013396835.1 Psilopogon haemacephalus
TTTGGGTGCTGTTGCAACACTTGCTCCAAAGTTTTCTTTCACTCCCTGAAAGAAATATGCATAGTGAGGCGAGACAAACTAACAGGGGAACGCACAACTCCGAGAAACCAGAACACACACACCCCAATTAAAAACAAAAAAAAAACAAACCCCCAAAAAAACCCCACAGAGATAACCTCAGAACCCCCACACAACACGTTTTGCTTGGGTAGGTGCTTAAAAAAATAACCTCCTCTAAGTGCAAAACGCACAGGTTCAGGAAGAATTCACCCTAAGGAAAACAAAAGAAAAAGGGTTGGGGGGGGAAAAAACAAACTTCCTTACTGAGAAAGAAAGGACTAAGAAGCTTCATGCCAACGGGCTTGCAGGTTTTTGGTGATGCAGTTTGTCATGGCCAGCAGCTTGGCTTGCATTTGGAAGAGCTGGCTGCCTGAACAGCAGTGCAGGAGGTCCTGGCAGCTCAGCTGCGCGGCGAGAGCCTCCACTCGGCTCAGCAGATCTGCCGGGGCTGCTGCAGCTGGGGCTGGGAGGGCTGCTGCAGCCACACCTGTGAGGGAAGCAAAAGGAAGGATAAGGATGTGGGGTCTGGGTTAAAAGCTGAGCAGAACTGATGGCACAGCTTGGGTTGTATGCCAGAATAGACATGTATCTGCTCCCCACGCCAAAGGCAGCCCTCAGAACTCCAGCCCACCCGTCACGGAGGTCTTCTTGCTGAAGCCTGATGGCAGGACAAGGGGCACTGGATGGAAGCTGAGGCATAAGAACTTTCATTTAAATATGAGGAGGAGTGTGTTGTTTTTTTTTTTTGGTTTTTTTTGTTTTTTTTTTTTCCCCTGTGAGGGTGACCAAACACTGGAACAGGCTGCCCGGGGGCTTAGAATCACAGAATCAATCAGGGTTGGAATGGACCACAAGGATCACCTAGTTCCAACCCCCACTGCCATAGGCAGGGCTTGTAGTGATAGAATTCTCTGATTCTATAGCTGGAGAAGAGCTATAGAGCAGCCTTCCAGGATCTGAAGTAGGCTGCAGGAAAGCTGAAGAGGGACTTTTTACAAGGGCTTGTAATGATAGAATCAGTCAGGGTTGGAAGGGACCACAAGGATCATCTAGTTCCAAACCCCTGCCATAAGCAGGGCTTGTAGTGATAGAATTCTCTGATTCTATAGCTGGAGAAGAGAAGGCTTTGGGGAGACCTTAGAGCAGCCTTCCAGGATTTCAAACGGGCTACAGGAAAGCTGAAGTGGGACATTTTACAAGGGCTTGTAGTGAGAGAATCAGTCAGGGTTGGAAGGGACCACAAGGATCAGCCAGTTCCAACCCCCCTGCCATGCCCAGGGACACTCTGCCCTAGATCAGGCTGCCCACAGCCTCTGCCAGCCTGGCTGCAAACACCTCCAGGGAAGTGTCCCCAACCACCCCCTTGGACAACCTGTTCCAAGGCCTCACCACTGTCATGGTGAAGAACATCCTCCTCACATCCAATCTGAATCTCCCCACCTCCAGCTTTGCTTTGTGGAGTCTCCTTCTCTGGAGATATTCCAGACCTGCCTTTAAGCCATCAAAGCTGCCAGACAGTGTTTTGTCCAAAGACAGAGTTGTGGTGCCCTCACTCCTAAAGCAAATGGGGACCTGGGCCTTCTGGAGCTGGTCCAGAGGAGGTCCCAAAGATAAGAGAGTGGAACATCTTCCTCCTAAAGAGAGCCTGAGGAGCTGGGGCTCTGCTGCTTGAAGGGGAGGGGCCTAAGAGGTGAGCTCATGAGTGCTGATAAATATATGCAGGGTGAGTGGCAGGAGGCTGGATCCAGGCTCTGCTGGGTCATGCCCAGTGACAGCACAAGGGGCAATGGGTGGAAGCTGAGGCATAGGAACTTCCATGGAAACAGGAGGAGGGTTTTTTTTCCCTGTGAGGGTGACAGAACACTGGAACAGGCTGCACAGGGGCATTGTGGAGTCTCTCTCTGGAGATATTCAAGCCCTGCCTGGATCTGTGCTCTGCTCTAGGTGATCCTGGTCTGCAGGGGAGTTGGATTGAACGAGCTTTGGAGGTCCCTTCCAGCCCCTGACATTCTGTGATTCATTCTGTTTGAGCATGACAAAATCATACTGAAATAAATAAAAACTAAGGTCAGAATCATAGCATGGTTTAGGTTGGAAGAGACCTCAAAGCTCAGCCAGTCCCAACCCCCCCTGTGCCATAGGCAGGGACACCTCCCACTAGAACAGATCGCTCAAGACCTCATCCAGCCTGGCCTCGAAGTCAGACGTGGAATGGTGGCAGATGGAAGTGACTTCTGAAGATCATCGAGTCAGAGACTCATAGAATGGTTTGGGTTAGAAGTGATCCAGTTCCAACCCCCCTGTGCCATAGGCAGGGACACCTCCCACTAGAACAGGTTGCTCAAGGCCTCATCCAACCTGGCCTTGAGCACCTCCAGGGAAGGGACATCCACAACCTCCCTGGGCAAACTGTGCCAGGATCTCACCGTCCTCATTGGTAAGAATTTCTTCCTAATCATCTCCAGTCTCAATCTCCCCTCTGCCAGCTCAAAGCCATTTGCCCTCATCCTATCACTCCAGCCCTTGTCAAAAGTAGTCTCAGGTACCCTTCAGGTAGTCTCCCTGAAACCTTCTCTTCTCCAGGCTGAACCCCACACATTCTAGAGCAAGGTCACCTAGAGTAAGTCACACAAGAACATATCCAGGGACCAAGTGAAAGTGTTTGATTGTGCCCTGACACTGCTAGCGTCAGGTGTGTCACCTCAAAGTCCAGCTTGTAAACTGGACACAGGTTAGTCCTGAGTTTTGATCTCCAGTTGACCAAATCATTTAAGGCCAGGCTGGATGAGGCCTTGAGCAACCTGCTTTAGTGGAAAGTGTCTCTGGCCCATGGCAGGGGATTGGGAACTGGATGATCTGTAGGGTCCCTTGCAATCCAAACCATTCAGTGAAGCTTGAGTGAAGACCAAACATGGGTTCCTCCTTCCACAGCCACCAGGCCAGACTCCAGAGGAACTCCAAAATGTAGGCACCCAAATCCAAACTCAGCATCCAGGCAATGCCCCCCTCCAACTCCTGTCCCACATTCCTCAGGGGTGAAGCTCTGCTTCACCTGGCTGGTGCTGTGCACACCCAGAGCCACAGCCGTTAGACAGCTCAGGAGACATCCTGGCTGAGACCCAACATGAGCTGAAGCATGGGAAGAACAAGTTAAGCCAGGCTCTATGTGTGCTCCTTGAGGGGAAACCAACATTTCTCCCTCAAAATATCCAACCAGGTTCCAAAAGCCCTTGCTGCTGGGCTCCATCAAGTGGCCACCACCCAACTCCTGTGCTAGGAGTGGCTGTCACTGCTCCTTCTCTTACAGGACAATCAAGTGGTCCCAGGAGGGAAGAGCAGCAGCAGCCACAAGACAGGAGCACCCAAATGCTAGCAAAAAGGCAGCAGCAGCTACCTGTGGAACGTTGCTCTTCTCCACAAAGAGGCTCTTCCTCTTCATGATCCTCAGGCTCCTCTGCATCCTCAGAGGAGTTTTCTGTGTGCTTCGACATCTCCACATCCTCAGAGGGCTCCTCCATGTCCTCAAGATTCACTACATCCTCAGAGGGCTTCTCTGCATCTTCAGAGGGCTTATCAAAGTCCTGAGGCCTCACATCCTCAGAAGAGTCCTCCATGTCCTCAGGCTTCTCTGCATCCTCAGAGGGCATCTCCAAATCCTGAGGCTTCTCTGTATCCTCAGAGGGCTTCTCCAAGTCCTCAGGCTTCTCTGCATCCTCAGAGGGCTTCTCCAAGTCCTCAGGCTTCTCTGCATCCTCAGAGGGCTTCTCCAAGTCCTCAGGCTTCTCTGCATTCCCAGAGGGCTTCTCCAAGTCCTCAGGCTTCTCTGCATCCTCAGAGGGCTTCTCCAAGTCTTCAGGCTTCTCTGCATCCTCAGAGGGCTTCTCCAAATCCTCAGGCTTTTTCACATCCTCAGAGGGTTCTGTGCCCTTGGCCTTCTCTGTATCCTCAGAAGGCTTCTCCACATCTTCAAGCGCTGCTATTGAGTCCTCAAGCCCTCGAGATTTGACCTGGAGATTTTTTGGGGAGAGAACAAGAGATGTGGTTTTTGCCTCTGGGAAGGAACAGCCCTAGCTGGTGGGACATGTTCTAAACTCCTAATGAGCACAACCATTACTGCTGTTACCAACACTGCAACAAGGCCACCTGGGCCTTGAATTCCAGCTAAAAAGGGCAAGGGGAGACCTGCAAGCTGAGAAGGAGGTTGCAGTGAGGTGGGGGTTGGCTTCTTCTCCATAGAATCAGGTGATGCAACAACAGGAGATGGCCTGAAATTGTGCCCAAGGAGGTTTAGGCTGGATATGAGGAATTGGAGTGGTCAGTCACTGGAACAGGCTGCCCAGGGAGGTGGTGGAGTCCCCATCCCTGGAGGTGTTCTAAAAATGTGCAGAGATGGAACTTGGGGACATATTTTGATGGCCATAGTGGTGTTGGGTTGATGGCTGGACTGGATGATCTTAGAAGGCTTTTCCAACCCATACAATTCTATGATGCTGCGATTCTATGAACCTCCCACCCTGATTCTTCCTCATGATGGACATCAGCAGCCCTGGAGGCTAAGACTGGGTTGCTGGGAGGCAGAATCACAGAATTAACCAGGTTGGAAAAGACCTCTAAGATCACTGAGTCCAACTATCACCTAAAATCCTGCTCTAGAATGATCAGAGGGCTGGAGAACCTCTGCTATGAGGACAGGCTGAGAGAGTTGGGGCTTTTCAGCCTGGAGAAGAGAAGGCTTCCAGGAGACCTCATAGCAACCTTCCAGTATCTGAAGGGGGCCTACAGGAAGGCTCGGGAGGGACTGTTCACAAGGTCTTGTAATGACAGGACGAGGGGGAATGGGTTCAAACTGGCAGAGGGGAGATTTAAATGGGATGTTAGGAGGAAGTTGTTTGCAGTGAGGGTAATGAGACACTGGCAGAGGTTGCCCAGGGAGGCTGTGGCTGCTCCCTCACTGGAGGTGTTCAAGGCCAGGTTGGATGAGGCCTTGAGTGACCTGTTCTCGTGGGAGGTGTCCCCGCCTATGGCACAGGGGATTGGAACTGGATGAGCTTTGAGGTCTCTTCCAACCTAAACCATTCTATGATTCTATAATTACCTAAACCCATGACACTAAGTGCCTCATCCAGCCTCCTCTTGAACACCTCCAGGCATGGGGACTCCACCACCTCCCTGGGCAACCCACTGCAATGCCAATCACTCTTGCTGTGAAGAATTTCCTCCATAACTTCCAGCCTGAACCTCCCCTGGCACAGCTTGAAGCTGTGTCCCCTCATTCTGTTGCTGGTTGCCTGGCAGAAGAGCTCAACCCCACCTGGCTACAACCTCCCTTCAGGTAGTTGTAGAGAGCAATGAGGTCTGCCCTGAGCCTCCTCTTCTGCAGGCTGCACACCCCCAGCTCCCTCAGCCTCTCCTCACAGGGCTGTGCTCCAGCCCCCTCCCCAGCCTTGGTACCCTTCTCTGGACACCTTCCAGCACCTCAGCACCTTTCTGAAATGGAGAATGAACCTCACCTGTTGGTCGTGGTAACCTCTGAGAGCTTTCTTAACGTTGTACACTTTGGGTGAGAGGATGGGCAGGTTCTCGATCTCGGCTGCCGTCAGGCTGCTCAGGTCACCTACTGTCCTGATGTTCCTTGCTCGAATGACCTGCACCATGCCCCTGGCACTGCAGAGAGGCAGAAAAGAAGTGCTGTATGAGGTCACAATTCATGTCCTTCCTGGCTGGCAGGGAGGAGCATGACAAAATCTGCCAGATATGCTGATTGGTGTGCACAGTGGCAAAGGGCGATCCAAAACTCAGTGAGATTTCAGCCAGAGAAACACAGCTCAAAGCAGTTTGCCCCACAGCCACCAGAGAACAGCTTTCTAGAGCCTGTTCATCTGTCAAAAGGAGCTGAGGGCACCAGAGAAGGCCATTCTGAGCAGCTACCACCAAGTTTGGGTGGGAAAGGAGCTGAGCACCTGGCCTTGGTTCACGTGGAATGGGGATACCTGCCAAAATCCCACCACACGCAAAGCTCCAGCTGCCTGCCATGGACCACAGAATGCTCTGGGTTGGAAGGGACCTTCAAGATCATCTAGTTCCAAATAGGGTTGGAAGGGACCTTCAAGATCATCTAGTTCCAACCCCATGCCCTAGGCAAGGACACCTCCTACTATACTGGGCTGCTCAAGGCCCCCCTATTCAACCTGACTTTAAGCACTTCCAGGTCTGAAGCCTCCAAAGCTTTTCTGGCAACCTGTTCCAGGGTCTCACCACCCTCATGGGGATGAATTTCCTCCTGTCTAAATCCAGCTTCTTCCAGTCTGAAGCCATTACCCCTCATGCTGTCACTCCATGCAAAGTCCCTCTCCAGGTATCCTGTTGCCCCCTTCAAATACTAGAATCATAGAATGGTTTAGGTTGGAAAGCTCAGCCGGTCCCAACCCCCCTGTGCCACAGGCAGGGACACCACCCCACTAGAACAGGTTGCTCAAGGCCTTATCCAACCTGGCCTTGAACACTTCCAGGGAGGNTCCCTGGAGGTGTTGAAGGCCAGGTTGGATGAGGTCTTGAGCCACCTGTTCTAGTGGGAGGTGTCCCTGCCTATGGCACAGGGGGATTGGAACTGGATGATCTTTAAGGTTTCTTCCAACCTAAACCATTCTATGAAAGGCAGGCAAGAGGGGAAAAGGCAAACAAGAAGGGGGGAAAGCAAGCAAGAGAGAGGAAAGGCAAGCAAGAGGGGGGAAGGCAGGCAAGAGAGGGGAAAGCATGCAAGAGGGGGAAAGGCAAGGTCTGCTCTCATCAGACCCCACCTGTTTGCAGTTCTGGTGCCCCCAGCACAAGAAGGACATGGAACTGCTGGAGAGAGTCCAGAGGAGGGCCACAAAGATGATCAGAGGGCTGCAGCACCTCTGCTATGAGGACAGGCTGAAGGAGTTTGGACTTTTCATCCTGGAGAAGGTTTCCAGGAGACCTTATAGCAACCTTCCAGTATCTGAAGGGGGCTACAGGAAGGCTGGGGAGGGACTGTTCACAAGGTCTTGTAATGACAGGACAAGTGGGAATGGGTTCAAACTGGCAGAGGGGAGATTTAAATGGGATGTTAGGAGAAAGTTCTTCACAGTGAGGGTGGTGAGACACTGGCAGAGGTTGCCCAGGGAGGTTGTGGCTGCTCCCTCCCTGGAGGTTTTGAAGGCCAGGCTGGATGAGGTCTTGAGCAATTTGATCTAGTGGGAGGTGTCCCTGCCTATGGCACAGGGGGGTTGGAACTGGATGATCTTTAAGGTCTCTTCCAACCTAAACCATTCTATGATTCTATGAAAGGCAGGCAAGAGGGAGAAAGGTAAGCAAGAGGGGAAATCAAGCAATAGAGGGGAAAGCAAGCAAGAGGGGGGAAAGCAAGCAAAAGGGAGAAAGCAAGCAAGAGGGAGAAAGGAAAGAGGGAGGAAGGAAAGCAAGAGGGGGAAAAGGAAAGCAAGAGGGGGAAAGGAAAGCAAGAGGGGGAAAAGGAAAGCAAGAGGGGGAAAAGGAAGCGAGAGGGGGAGAGCAAGCAAGAGGGAGACAGAAAGTAAGAAAGTAAGAAGGAGAAGAGAAAGCAAGAGGGAGAAGAGAAAGCAAGAGGGAGAGGGTAGCTTGGAGCCTCTTCTGGGCAGTTTCTTTGTCCAGGAAGGAGTTTGGATTTTCTGTATTATTTCTAATTTGTATGTAACTGCAAACACTTGTAAATATCTTGTGTCTACATTCTTGTACATTCAGCTTTGCTGCAAACAGAGTTTCAGCTTCCTTCCAAGCTGTCTGAGCCGGCCTGGTAAATTCCAATAGTGCTGGGAAGGGGAAGTTCCTAACCCACATCACTTATTGATCAGCATTGCAGAGATTCCCAATGTGCAGGAGAAGGCTAAGAGTTGTGTGTTCAGTGAGAAGGTGACACCTGAGCAGAAGCAAAGCCCTTACCAGAGGTTTGTTGTGATCTGAGGTAGGATGACACTAACTGGGGTGGTGCAGCCGACCAAGGCAGGGTACATACATTCCTTCCGGGAGGGAGGCGACTCCATGGTCATTTCCCTGATCTTGAATGACACAAGAGCATTAAATGAACTATAAGGCAGCTGAATATGGAAAACACAACAACAACAACAACAACAACAACGAGAGAGGGGGGAAAAAAAAAAAAAAGGAGGAATCAAATCACTTCTTACTAAACACTTCTTGGAGCTTTTCAGCTTAGATTTACGTGATTCTAAGGGCAGAAATCCTTTGGTTGGAGTGGTGACACGCTGGGTAGAAAAAGAGGAGAAAAGATCTCTCAGGATCTCTCAGGGTTTAGTCAAGCACAAGGTTCTGGCTAGATCTCAGAGAAGGGTTTGTCTTGCACAGGAGGAGTCAGGGGCACAATGCTTACCTCACGCCACTCTTACAACCCCTTGCAAGTGGCTACCAACCACACCTAGGGCAGAGGAGAATTCAGGGGCGTGCAGGAGGCAGGCAGCAGAGCTTACCTTGGGCTGACCATTAGACAGGACTTTAAGGCTCCGTGAGGACGGCGAAGAATGGGACCTGATGACAGGGCTCCTCCTGTCGATGTCGTCTGCCAGCCCCTCCTGGTAAATGGGGTTTGCAAAGGAGACCCGGCGGATCTGCGGTGGAGAGAGGAGCAGCTTGAACGGGATGGGCTCAAAGCAGCAACCCTCCCTCTGCTGCAGCCAGCTCTGAGCAGGCCAAACAGGCTGCAATGGGATGGAGGGATGGAGGGATGCCATCCAGAGGGACCTGCACAGGCTGGAGAGGTGGGCCCAGGCTAACCACATGAAATTTAACAAGGCCAAGTGTAAGGTCCTGCACCTGGGTCACTGCAATCCCAAGCACAAATACAGGCTGGGTGGTAAGTGGCTGGAGAGCAGCTCCGAGCAAAAGGACCTGGGGGTCTGGGTGGATGAGAAGCTCAACATGAGCCAACAGTGTGCACACGCAGCTCAGGCAGCAACTGTGTGCTGGGCTGCAGCAAGAGAAGCATTACCAGCAGGGCAAGGGAGGGGATTCTGCCCCTTTACTCTGCTCTCCTCACACCCCACCTGCAGCACTGTGTGCAGTTCTGGAGCCTCCAACACAAGAAGGACATGGAACTGCTGGAGTCCAGAGGAGGGCCACAAAGATCATCATAGGGGTGGAGCACCTCTGCTATGAGGATAGGCTGAGGGAGTTGGGACTTCTCAGCCTGTAGAAGAGAAGGCTTCGAGGAGACCTTATAGTAACCTTCCAATATCTGATGGGGGCCTACAGGAGGGCTGGGGAAGGAGTATTGACAAGGTCTTGTAATGACAGGACAAGGGGGAATGGGTTCAAATTGGCAGAGGGGAGATTTGAATGGGATGTTAGGAAGAAATTCTTCACAGTGAGGGTGGTGAGACACTGGAACAGGTTGCCCAGGGAGGTTGTGGCTGCTCCCTCCCTGGAGATGTTCAAGGCCAGGCTGGATGAGGTCTTGAGCAACCTGTTCTAGTGGGAGGTGTCCCTGCCTATGGCACAAGAGGGGTTGGAACTGGATGATCTTTAAGGTCTCTTCCAACCTAAACCATTCTATGAAATGAAGCCATCGAAGCTGCCAGATGCTGTTTCATCCAAGGACGCAGCTGTGGCGCCCTCGCTCCTAAAGGAAATGGGGACATGGACCTGCTGGAGCTGGTCCAGAGGAGGACCCAAAGATAAGGGAGTGGAACATCTTCCTCTTAAGGAGAGCCTGAGGAGCTGGGGCTCTGCTGCTTGGAGGGGAGGAGCTCAGGCTCCTCCTGTCGATAAAGATGTGCAGGGTGAGTGCCAGGGAGATGAAGTCATGGACCTTAAAGCTCAGTTCCTGCATCCCCAGCGTGCACACAACCTCTACAGCAGTGGCTGACCACATCAGCACTTCTCACTAACTCATAGAATCATAGAATCAGTCAGGGTTGGAAGGGACCACAAGGATCAGCCAGTCCTAACTCCCCTGCTATGCCCAGGGACACCCTACTCTAGATCAGGCTGCCCACAGCCTCTGCCAGCCTGGCTGCAAACACCTCCAGGGATCTGGCCCCAAACACCTCCCTGGGCAACCCATTCCAGGCTCTCACCACTCTCATGCTCAACAACTTCTCCTCACCTCCACTCTCAATCTCCCCACCTCCAGCTTTGCTCCATTCCCCCTAGTCCTCTAACTCCCTGAGAGCCTAAAAAGTCCCTCTCCAGCTTTTTTGTAGCCCCCTTCAGATCCTGGAATGCCACAAGAAGGTCACCTGGGAGCCTCCTCTTTTCCAGCCTGCACAGCCCCAACTCTTTCAGGCTGTGCTCACAGCAGAGGTGCTGCAGCCCTCTGAGCATCCTCGTGGCCCTTCTCTGGACACACTCCAGCATCTCCACATCCCTCTTGTCCCAGGGGCTCCAGCACTGGATGCAGTACTCCAGGTGGGGTCTCAGCAGAGCAGAGTAGAGGGGGAGAATCACCTCTCTGGCCCTGCTAGCCACACTAATCACACCATAGAATCATGCAATGGTTTAGGTTGGAAGTGACCTCAAAGATCATCTAGTTCCAACCCACCTATGCACAGGTGGGATGGCTGCAATGATTAAGATGAATTCCAGAACTTCCAAGATCTCCAGAAATTGAGAGACTGAGGAGCTGGGGCTCTTTAGTTTGGAGAGGAGGAGACTGAGAGGTGACCTCATTCACGTTGGTAAAGATGTGCAGGGTGAGTGGCAGGAGGCTGGAGCCAGGCTCTGGTGGGTGATGCCCAATGACAGCACAAGGGGCAATGGGTGGAAGCTGAGGCATAGGAAGTTCCATGGAAAGAGGAGGAGATTTTTTTTTTTCCTGTGAAGGTGCCAGAACACTGGAACAGGCTGACCAGGGGGGTTGTGGAGTCTCCCTCTCTGGAGACATTCAAGCCCTGTCTGGATGTGTGACCTGCTCTAGGTGATCCTGGTCTGCAGGGAGGTTGGACTGGATGAGCTTTGGAGGTCCCTTCCATTCTGTAATAATCAGAGGGCTGGAGCACCTCTCCTATGAGGACAGAATTGGGTTTGCTCAGCCTGGAGAAGAAAAGGCTCTAGGGAGATCTTAGAGCTGCTTTTCAATATCTGAAGGAAACCTACAGGAGGGCTGGGAAGGGACTCTTTAGAAAGGCCTGTGGTGATAGGATGAGGGACAATGGATTGAAACTGGAGCAGGGGAGATTTAGGCTGGACATCAGGAGGAAGTTTTTCACAATGGGTGTGGCGGAACGAGCTGCCCAGAGATGTGGTTGAGGCCCCATCCCTGGAGACATTCAAGGTCAAACTGGATGAGGCCCTGGGCAGCCTGCTCTAGCTGGAGTTGTCCCTGCCCACCTTTGAGGTTTCCTTCCAACCCAATGCAATCTGTGAAACCCTCAATGCATTTGCGAAGGAGCTGCTCAAAACCCAGTGTGAGCCCTGGTTAACCCTCTAACTAGTTCTGCAGCAACATCTGTGGCACTGCAGCAACTGGGCAGCAGGTAAGAACTTCGGTGCTGTTCTGAGAGCACAACTCCTCATCCCATGCACTGACCAAACAAGCTTGTCAGTGCTTGCAGAGTCCAAAAAGGAACTTCCACCTCTTTGGCTTCAGCACAAAATCACTTCAAATGAAGGACAGTAGCAGCAACTCAGATTTGAAGCCTGCTGCACTCCAACACCCCTGTGATGTACCAAGTGAGTACTACCAGGTGGTGAATCTCATCACAATACCTTATTAGCAGGTGAGAGGGAATCATCCTCTTGGCTTCTTTTGACACCTCTCTTTAGAATACTGGTGGATGGAGAAGCTGAAGGAGACCACACACAGCGTGCCTGCACACCATTGGGGCTCTCACTGACTGCAGAACTGACATCTGCTGGTTTCTGAGGTGACCCCACACCTCCCTTCTCTCCTGCATTGTCTTTGTCTAAGGCCACATCTTCAGGCACTGCCATTCTACTCTCCACCAATTCCTCCATCTCTGCATCTTGAACATCTCCTGCAGTGCTCTCAGCTTCTTTATCATCCTGATGGCTTTCTAGCTCCTTCAGCTCTTTGCTCTCAGGCTGGCTAACAGTCAGCACCTCAGAGGGCTCCTCCATTTGTCTACTCTGACTCCTTGCTTCATTTTTTGCAGCTGCTGGTTCTTCACCTTGGCCCCCTGCTGCCAGATTGCTGTCACCAGGCCCACCTGAAGCAGGCTCAGACAGACACTGCTCAGTTTGGGCCACCTGATCAAAGGGTCCCTGTATTTCCACTAAGGAGAGGATAATTTCACCTTCAAGGCACTCTGCATGCACATTCTCCTTCACCACAAGGCTATTCCCTTGCAAGTTCTCTCCAGAGGATCTCTCTCCTTCCACGTTGAGCTCCTTGGCAGGATGCACTGGAGTGCTCATTGCACAAGGTGCCAAGGACAAGCTCTCATCAGACTGGGAATTATCAGACAGCTCTGCTGGGCTCACAGATGTCTGAACCAGGGTGGTTTGGGGCCCCATCTCCTCATGAGTGACCTCTTTTTGGGATCTGGTGAAGGATGCCTCTTCCTCCTTCCTCTTTTTAGGACAGCAGCTGCAGTTCTTTGATCTTTTCAGCCTTTTGCTTCTCTTGAGTTGACCCTCGGGTGTTGGTGAAGAAGAAACTTCACCATCTGAAGCATTTGAACCAGAGTCTTGTGTGGGCAGCTGCTTCTCAGCGTGGCTGGTTTCTTCTGCTGCTTTCAAACCTTGACCAGATCCACGTGGACTGGTGAGCGATTCCACCACGGTGCTGCTCTTGCTTTGCTCCACGCTTGTGTCCTGTGTACCAGGTGAAGCCTCAGAGCTGGCAGGTCCCACAGCTCTGCTGGTGTCTGCTGGGCTGACCTGGTTTGGTGGCTCACACGGTTCAGCTGTTGGTGCAGCATCTCTGCTGGCTTCCTGGCTCGCCTCAGCTTGATTTGCTTCTTCCAGACTCTTGGCTTCATTTCCTTGGGAAGACACCTCCTGGCTACAGCTTCCTGCCTGTAGATCCTTCAATTTGCCTTCAGGAGGATCATCTCTATTTTTCACCTTGGCGTTTTTCCTCTTCCTTATGCTCTCCTGCTTGTTGTCAGAGCCTTCAGCCTCTGAATTTTCAATGCTGGAAAGCAATCCCTGGGAAGATCTTCTCGTGTGGTACCGTGGGCGTTTTGGCTTCACCTGACCTTCTGCACTCTCGCTACCGTCATGACCTTCTGTGTCAGCCTTTAAGCTGTCTTCTGGCTTCTTTGCACTTCTGTTTGCTTCCTCGAGACCCCTCGAAGCAGGAGGCTCCTTTGAGCTCAACTCCTCCGCAGCTGTTCTCTCAGCTAAGCTGCTTTCTGGTTTATTTGTGCTTTCTGCTGTCTTCCCAGCAGCTGCCTTCTGCTTTTGGGCTCCCTCATCTTTAGTCTGAGGAGCCTTCTTCTGCCCAGATTTTTCACTGTCTTTATGCCTGCTTCTCTTCTGGTGGCCATCTTCAGCATCCTGACTACCTGCCGTGCTCTCTGCAGCTTCTGATCGTCGCCTTAAGGAACGTCTTAGCGGCTTCTGGTTAGGAGACCCAGCTGGAGCCTGACTATCCTCAGCTGTCACCTGCTCAGAGGACACGGTGGTCTCTGGAGGTGTGTTTTCTTTAGCATCCATGTCTGCCACCTGGTCCTTTTCCATTTCTTCTATGACATCTTCAGCTTTTCTGATGTCCATATCTGAAGACTGGAGAGCTTGGGACTGAGAAAGGAGAACCTGATCCACAGCTTCTGTAGAAAGTAGCTCAGGGCTATTTTCCACGCTGCTGGAAGCAAGAGACTCTTGTTCTAACTTGCTGAGCACCTTGGGCTGGTGAATTGATTGTGGGTCATGCCCTTGGTGCTCCATCTTGCTCTGCCGCCGAGTCAGCCTCCGGATGGCAGTAAAGATCTGCTCAGACTCCAGTTTGGAAGGCTTCTTAGGGTCGTCGTCATCTTTCTCCGGCTCAGCACCGGTCTTGCAGGTGGCTTTCTCCTTTTTAGCTGCCCCAGAAGCACTTTCAGCCATGCCTGACAGACTGTTGAGTGGTGAGGGGCTAAAAGGCCTGCTCTCTGAGCCACCAAACTTCTCCAAGGTGATGAAGGACTGCCGGCGGCTGGCAGGCTGCGGCGTGCCGGAGATGACATCGCTTGAAGCCGAGCTGCTGCTGACGTTTGAGGTGGTTTCATTCCCTTCCAGGGGCTCCTCTGCAGCTGCTTCCACACTGCTTGTCTCTAACCCCTCTCCAGCTGAGGGCTCCTCCAGAATCATTTCATCTGTTTCCTGTTTGGAGTCTTCCACACCCTTTGAACCTGAGCTCTCCTCCAGGCAGGTTGCAGGTGGCGCGGGCAGGCAGGCAGCATTCTCAGCAGGAGGATCTGGTCTGCTGGGCTCTGAGACTTGATCTGTTTTGTCAGTGCATTCTTCAGTCTTTACGTTTTCCTCCTGCCCCAAAAACATTAACAGCAAGATGAACAACTATGAACACAAAGAAACTATGAAACTATGAACAACTATGAACACAGAGGGGGAAAAATAAAAAATCAACCAACTGAAAAAAAAAACCACTCTGGTGGAATAGAACACAACATACACAGGTTTTTCTTTTCTCTTGTGAGACCCCACCTCAAATCATAGAATCATAGAAAGGTTTAAGTTGGAAGAGACCTCAAAGATCATCTAGTTCCAACCCCCCTGTGCCATAGGCAGGGACACCTCCCACTAGATCAGGTTGCTCAAGGCCTTATCCAGCCTGGCCTTGAACACCTCCAGGGAGGGAGCAGACACAACCTCCCTGGGCAACCTGTGTCTCACCACCCTCACTGTGAAGAACTTCCTTCTAACATCCAGTTTCAATCTCCCCTCTGCCACTTTAAACCCATTCCTCCTGTCATTATAAGACCTTGTAAATAGTCCCTCCCCAGCCCTCCTGTAGGCCCCCCTCAGATACTGGAAGGCCACTCCAAGGTCTCCTGGAAGCCTTCTCTTCTCCAGGCTGAAAAGCCCCAACTCTTTCAGCCTGTCCTCATAGCAGAGCTGCTCCAGCCCTCTGATCATCTTCATGGCCCTCCTCTGGACTCTCTCCAACAGTTCCATTTCCTTCTTGTGTTGAAGGCTCCAGAACTGCACACAGTACTCCAGGTGGGGTCTGCCTCCAGTTCTGGTGTCCCAGCATTAGGACACTGAGCTGTTGGAGTGAGCCCAGAGCAGGGCCACAAAGGTGATCCAAGGGCTGCTATGAGGATAGGCTGAGGGAGCTGGGGGTGTACAGCCTGGAGGAGACTCCAGGGGGACCTTAGAGCTGTTCTCCAATAGGTGAAGAGTTCCTACAAGAAGGCTCCGGAGGAACTTTTCATGAGGGTGTCTAGAGATAGGACAAGGGGAAATAGTTTGAACTTGAGGGAGTAGGGTTGGGCTGGATCTTAGGAAGAAGTTCTTCAGCATGAAGGTGGTGAGACTCTGGAACAGGTTGCCCAGGGAGGCTGTGGATGCTTCCTCGCTGGGGGTGTTCAAGGCCAAACTGGATGAGGCATTGAGCAGCCAACTCAAGCTGAGAGGTGTCCCTGCCCATGGCAGGGAGGTTGGAGTAGATGAGCTCTGAGGTCCCTGCCAACCTAAGGTTTGCTATGAAAAATCTGTTGTGTTTCACCTATTATCTGGTCAACTACAGCTGGGCAAGTGTTTGGCCAACTCCAAAAAGTGAACAGACCTGCCTGAAGATTTACAGTGGTTTTTACTTCCCCAAAGACCTTTCAGTAGCTCCTCTGAAGCCCCCACAGCTTCACTCTGAAGCAGCTCAAGATGTGGGCACACAACTCGAGCTGTTTTAGAGCCTCTAGAATAATAGGGAAATTAGCATTTAAACTTTTAAAGGTGAAAATAGCTCCAGAAAATCATGAGGTGGACTGAATTCATCTGCTAGAGAAAAAAACCCCAAAGTGTTATGGAAGAGAAGTGAGTGTGGGGATTCCTGGCAGAGCTCAGCAATGAAATGGTTCTCAGCACTACAATTTGCAGTCAGTTTGTTACTTTTGGGGTATTTTTAGTCAAATACAGTTTGGAGGACAAAGTAAAATATCAATCTAACAATATAAACTATCCATAAAGTATCAGAGATGTGATTGATCTCTGAAGTGTAGATGGGCAAAACAATGTAACTTAAACTTAAATATACTGACTGAGGTTTGAGTTTTGTTGTTGGCTTTTTTTTTTGCTTGTTTTTTTTTTTTCTACTTCAAAAGTTTTCAAATCAGTTTTGAAATCATTTCCTAGCCATAACCAAAGAGTTTTGCCATGAAGAAAATATCACTGGTTAGAAATCTGCTCTCTTAATTACCACTGGATAGTAAGAACTCACCTGAGGCTTATCTTTAGTAGCTTGTTCTGCATCTTCTGTTAAAGGTGGTTTCTCCCTAAAACAAACAGAAGTTCATTAAATTAGAAGTGCTGCAGGAGAAAGGGAACCTCTTTAATCCACTGAGTGGCCACCTTGACTTACAAAGAATCCTCCTGGCTTTGAGTGTACTGAGAGAATAAGGTCGTGTCTTGTGAGCAGTCCAAATTGTTGTACATAGCAGGAATACCAACCCTGAAACAAAACCAGGAATGGGAAGTCAGATTTTTTTTGTTGTTGTTGTTGGTTTTTTTTGTTAAAAAAACATTAAAATCAGGATGGGAGGAGCAGAATGCATTCATCACAAGAAAGCAGGTACTTGGGAGAAGCTGAATGAACTTCCAAACTCTCAAAATACTTCAAACTGCAATGCTCATCCTGCTGCACAGAAGTCAGGGCAGCACATATTTGACATCAGGTGAAGTGGTGGCTGGGCACCAGGGGTGTTCCCCAAGGCTCAGTGCTGGGGGTAGTTCTCCTTAATATCTTTATCAATGATTTGGATGAGGGGATTGAGGCTTCCTCAGTGAGTCTGCAGCTGACACAGCGCTGGGAGGGAGTGCTGGATCTGCTGGAGGGAAGATCTACAGAGGGACATGACCAGGCTACATCAATAGGATGAGGTCAGTGGAATAAGGTTCAGCAAGGCCAAGTGCCAGCTGCTTCACTTGGGTCACAAGAACTCCATGAATGCTTCAGGCGTGGGGCAGAGTGGCTGGAAACTGCCTGGTGGGAAAGGACCTGGGGGTGCTGCTTGACAGTGGCTGAAGGTAAGCCAGCAGTGTGTCCAGGTGGCCAAGAAGGCCACCAGCATCCTGGTTTGGATCATGAATAGTGTAGCCAGTGGGCCCAGGGCAGGTATTGTGCAGCCTGGCAGTGTGAGTGCAGCCAAAACAGCAACTGTGTGCTGGGCTGCAGCAAGAGCAGCTGTGGGCAGCAGGGCAAGGGAGGGGATTCTGCCCCTTTGCTCTGCTCTCCTCACACCCCACCTGCAGCACTGTGTGCAGTTCTGGAGCTCCCAACACAAGAAAGACATGGAAGTGCTGGAGACAGTGCAGAGGAGGCCACCAAGATGCTGAGAGGGCTGCAGCAGCTCTGCTATGAGGACAGGCTGAGAGAGTTGGGGCTGTGCAGCCTGGAGAAGAGAAGGCTTCCAGGAGACCTTATAGTAGCCTTCCAGCCTCCTCTTATTTAAACTAAACAGCCCCAGCTCCTTCAGTCACTCCTTGTAAGATTTATTCTCTTCTTTCAGCTTAGCATTTAGTTATAGATGGTTCCATTACTCATCAGAAGTGAGGAATGGAAAACAACTGCAGTCTGGAATATAGAATAAGATGACTTTAGCCTTCCAGTATCTCAAGGGGTCCACAGGAAGGCTGGGGAGGGACTACTGACAGGGTCTTGTAATGACAGGATGAGGAGGAATGGGTTTAAAGTGGCAGACGGGAGATTGAAACTGGATGTTAGGATGAAGTTCTTTCTAGTGAGGATTGTGAGACACTGGCACACAATGGAGGTTGTGGCTGCTCCCTGTCTGGAGGTGTTCAAGGCCAGGTTAGGGGGGACCTTGAGCAACCTGTTCTAGTGAGAGGTGTCCCTGCCCATGGCAGGGGTTGGGACTGGCTCAGCTTTGAGGTCCTTTCCAACCTAAACCATTCTATGATTGTGCCCCTGTGCTGGCTAGTGATGAGGCTGAGGTGTGCTGATTGACAGTGAAATAGGAAATGAGAAATGAGAGAATAATTTAATTGCTTTACAACAGTGAATAAAGGAGAGGTCTGAGATAGAGGACGGGAAGTGATGTCAGTGTAGGGACACTGCACATCAAGTTGGAAGCAGAACAAACTGCATCTCTTTGACCTCAGCTCACCTCTTTGTCCTAAGAACTTCTTTCTGATGCTCTGTCAGTACTCTTGTTTTTGTCTCTGGAGGAATAAACACAAAATCAGCAGATTCCTCCTCTTCCAGAAGTTTCTCACTTTTAGGCTTCAAAGATGAGAATTCCAGTTTTAGCTGCAGAAAGGAAAACCAAACTGGATTAGAAGCAAAAGAGAGGAGGAATTGGAAGTGTTTTCATTGTTGAGGTGCAGCCATCCTACATAGAACACTTCTCCAACAACCACAGTTCTGCCAGCATATTAATTGGCACAGGTTGAGTGCCTGCCCATGGCAGGAGGGTGGGAACAAGGTAATCTTTAAGGTTCCTTCCAACTCAAAACATTCTGTGAAATTTATCAGTAGGTGCTGACTTTCTTCATGAGATTTACTGCCTGGGTCTTCAAGGATCCAGCAGATGTGGCACTCTGGGACATGGCCTAGTGGTCATGGAGGTGCTGGGTGGAAGGCTGCAGCTGATGAATGCCTTTTCCAGTCTCAAAGAGTAATGATTCTGGGGCCCCAAAGATGATCAGAGGGCTGCAGCAGCTCTGTTATGAGGACAGGCTGAGAGAGTTGGGGCTTTTCAGCCTGGAGAAGAGACGGCTTCCAGGAGACCTCATAGCAACCTTCCAGTATCTGAAGGGGGCCTACAGGAGGGCTGGGGAGGGACTGTTCAAAAGGTCTTGTAATGACAGGATGAGGGGGAATGGGTTCAAACTGGCAGAGGGGAGATTTAAATGGGATGTTAGGAGAAAGTTCTTCACAGTGAGGGTGGTGAGACACTGGAACAGGTTGCCCAGGGAGGTTGTGGCTGCTCTCTCCCTGGATGTGTTCAAGACCAGGCTGGATGAGGTCTTGAGCGACCTGATCTAGTGGGAGGTGTCCCTGCCCATGGCACAGGGGGTTGGAACTGGATGAGCTTTGAGGTCTCTTCCAACCTGAACCATTCTATGATTCTATCCCCCTGAACACCAGAACCTGTTCTAACTGCGTCCAAAATGCGGTGTGATTATTTTCCCTGCTTGCCACTTCTCCCAGGCACCAAGCAGCCCTCCATGACCTTTCCTTAAAAACTCAATCCTAACTCAGCAGGGAATTGTAACAGGAAAGCTTAAGGTGTGCTCTACAGCATAACTGTTAAAGAAAAATAACAGAAAAGATATTTTCCTGAGAATTTATAGCAGCACATCAGGTGTTCTGCTGCAGGACAGAAGGGTTGGATTCTATCACACATTCTTTACCTTTGCAGATGTTGCTTGCGTGTTACTGGGTTTGTCTTTTGCTTCCTTTTTAATTTCACTGGTCTGTGCCAACATGGAGTCTCGTTTCTGACCCAGCTTTACATCCATTCCACTTATCTTTGCATCCAGCTGGGAATCTTCCACCTAGCCAAATAAAAATGCTCTGTATGAAGAGACTCCAAGCTCACAAACCGACCTTGAGATGTATTTTCTACGGCTTGTTTGTCCCGCACTCCAATTTTCCCCCTACATTACATCCAAGACAAAAATTATTTCAAACTAGGTAGTAAAACCTAAGCTTTAAAAAGCATAAACTGTTAAGAATGAGCTCAGTCTTCTCACAGTGCTCAGAGCCAGCAAAGTTTATCATGCCTCACTCCCTGGAGGTGTTCAAGGCCAGGTTGGATGAGGCCTTGAGCAACTTGGGCTAGTGGAAGGTGTCCCAGCCTATGACAGGGGGGTTGGAACTGGATGACCTTGAAGGTCCCTTCTCACCCAAAGCATTCTGTGATTTTATGAAATGTGAGTGCTACTTGGTTATAAATTCAGATTGTAATTCTGTGTAACATTAATTTTAAAGTTATTAAGGAGTAGAAAAATTAAGCTAAATCTACTTAGAACGAAATTGATATTGCAAAAGCAACAGAAACTGCTGATTCAGTCTAAAAATTGACTTATTTCTATATTGGAAAGGAATTTCAGGGTAAGAGATGACACATTACAGCTCTAGAGAGATTTGTTTTTCTGATCTGTCTGCTGACTTATTGGGACAGGTAAGTTTTCAGGTGCTCCAAAGTAGCATCCAAACTTCTCTCTGTGCCAGCATGAGGGGCAACAAGCACAAACTGGAAGCCAGGAGGTTCCATCTGAAGGTGGGGAGAAACTCGTTTAGTGTGAGGGTGCTAGAGCCCTGGAGCAGGCTGCCCAGAGAGGTTGTGGAGTCTCCTTCTCTGGGGAGCTTCCAAACCTGCTGGAACAGTCCAACTTGAAGGTCCCTACCAACACAAGCTGTTCTATGAATCATTCAAAANGCTGCCCAGAGAGGCTGTGGAGTCTCCTTCTCTGGGGAGCTTCCAAACCTGCTGGAACAGTCCAACTTGAAGGTCCCTACCAACACAAGCTGTTCTATGAATCATTCAAAACAAGAAGCAAGTGCAGGTCAATGATAGTAAAACTCAGAAATGGATCTTACCACCACCTATAGAACAGAGACCTTATAGTAGCCTTCCAGTACCTGAAAGAGGCCTATGGGAAGGCTGGGGAGGGACTATTGACAAGGTCTTGTAATGACAGGATGAGAAGGAATAGGTTTAAACTGGCAGAGGGGAGATTGAAACTGGATGTTAGGAGGAAGTTCTTCACAGTGAGGGTGGTAAGACACTGGAATGGGTTGCCCAGGGAGGTTGTGGCTGCTCTCTCCCTGGAGGTGTTGAAGGCCAGGTTGGATGAGGCCTTGAGCAACCTGTTCTAGTGGGAGGTGTCCCTGCCTGTGGCACAGTGGGGCTGGAACTGGATGAGCTTTGAGCTCCCTTCCAATCTAAACCATTCACTCACTCACTCATTCATTCATTCATTCATTCATTTCCCATGTAGTTATGCACAATGAAGCAACCACTGGGGTCAGCATTTACCACATCAGAGAAGTGGCTGCTGTAGTCTTCAGTCATCTCAACGTTCTCAAACCCAGGCAGCAAGAGTGGCATTTTCTTTTTGGCTTGGCTCAACACAGCTCTGCTCAACAAAAACAGAAAAAAAAAAAAAAAAGAAAATTAAGGTTATGGAGGAGAAGGTACACAGAAATACCAGGAGAAGGGACACAGCATCATTAGTGATTCCCCCAACTTGCACAAAAAGCAGCATGTGAATTGGTATTGTTCTGGTGAGCATTTCTTTGTACATAACCCAAGATACCTTCCTTCAAAAGTCAAAGAATCCCAGCATGGTGGAAGTTTGAAAGGATGTCTGGAGATCCTCCAGCCCAACCCCTCTGCTAAATCAGGGACACCCAGAGCAGCTTGCCCAGCTTCATAATTGTCAGCTGGGTTTGGAAGCTCTCCAGAGACAGAGACTCCACAACCTGCTCCAGGGCTCAAGCACCCTCACACCAAACACAGCTTACATTCCTATGGAACCTCTTGGCTTCCAGTTTGTGCCCACTGCCCCTCATCCTGTCACTGGGCACCACCAACAAGAGTCTGGCCCCAGCCTCTTGCTCCCAACAGGTACTTTAGCTCTTGCTGAGCATTGAGAAGATCCCCTCTGGGGCTGCTCTTCTCCAGGCACAACAGCCCCAGGGCACTCAGCCTTGTCCCTTCACAGAGATGCTCCAAGCCCCTCAGCCTTGCCCCTTCACAGAGATGCTCCAAGCTCCTCAGCATCTTTGAAACCTCCACTGGACTCCCTCCAGTAGTCCCCTGTCTCTCTTGAACTGGAGAGGCCAGAACTGGACCCAGGACTCCAGNGTGATCCAAGCCCCTCAGCCTTGTCCCTTCACAGAGATGCTCCAAGCTCCTCAGCCTTGCCCCTTCAGAGATGCTCCAAGCCCCTCAGCCTTGCCCCTTCACAGAGATGCTCCAAGCCCCTCAGCCTTGCCCCTTCACAGAGATGCTCCAAGCTCCTCAGCATCTTTGAAACCTCCACTGGACTCCCTCCAGTAGTCCCCTGTCTCTCTTGAACTGGAGAGGCCAGAACTGGACCCAGGACTCCAGATGTGGTCTCACTAGGGTAGAGCAGATGGGATGGAAGAGAAACTTCTGGCCACACTCTTAGTGCACCCCATCTGCTTGGCCATGAGGGCAGACTGGTAGCTTGTGGAATGTCCCAGGTTGGGAACTATAGGGTTAAAAATCCTCTAGGTACTAGGGAAAAAAAATATGTTATTCAATCCCATAATTCTGCTATCTCTTGATAAGCTCACAGCAAGGCCAGCTCGCTCTCCTTTCCTCCCCATCCAGCTGGGTCTGGCTGGAGCTGCATTATCATAGAATGGTTTAAGTTGGAAGAGACCTTAAAGATCAGCCAGTTCCAACCCCCCTGTGCCACAGGCAGGGACACCTCCCACTAGATCAGGTCACTCAAGACTTCATCCAGCCTGGCCTTGAATACATCCAGGGAGGGAGAAACACGCAAGGAGTAGGCCTGTTTTGGGGCCTCCATAGGCTTTTGTTTAGTCCTATGAATGGCAGAGGCATTGGAAGGGGGAGGATTGGAGTACTGAGGATTATAGATTTAGTTTTAGGTTGGGGGAAAACATCAAGGGGTTTGCTACAGATTGTTATCTGCTTTGCAATTTTCTTCCTGCATCTCTCTTTCCAAAATGTAATTCTGTTCTCTCTCCAATTCATTTGAGAGCTTCATTCTGTCATTTTAATTTTGTTCTGTTTTATTTTCAAACCCACTATAGAGCCATTGTGGGGGGTTGGAATGCTTTGAATTAGAGAAAATACAGAATTGAAGCTTAGGAAAAATGGTGCCTTTTGGTGGGATTGTGATGGAGAGCTGGAAGCAGGTTCAGGGTGATGTTAGAGAGAGTTGGGACCATGCCTTCACAGTGTGTATGTATGTGCTTATCCTGACTGAGGGTGTAGTCACCTCCTAACAGGATGTTAGGAGAAAGTTCTTCACAAGGTCTAGTAATGACAGGATGAGGAGGAATGGGTTTAAACTGGCAGAGGAGAGATTGAAACTGGATGTTAGGAGGAAGTTCTTCACAGTGAGGGTGGCGAGGCACTGGAACAGGTTGCCCAGGGAGGTTGTGTCTGCTCCCTCCCTGGATGTGTTCAAGGCCAGGCTGGATGAGGCCTTGAACGATCTGATCTAGTGGGAGGTGTCCCTGCCTATGGCACAGGGGGGTTGAAACTGGCTGAGCTGTGAGGTCCCTTCCAACCTAAACCATTCTATGATTCTATGATAGTCTTGAAATGTCTATGAGAGTCTGGATCACTATAAAGTCCTACGTGCTCCCCATCCTGAAGTGGCAGGAGAGTGAGGGGGAAGTCTGCAGAGAGGAGTCACTTGTCACTGCTGCTGGTGGCAGCCAGGGAGGCTTGGAGAAACGTGACTTGGAGAAGTGAGCTGCTCTCATCTTGGGTGGCGGAGGAGGGAGAAGCAAGTGGTGGGCAGCAACTTGGAAGGTGTGAGGTGGTTGAGGATGATGTGGGTCCCCCATTCCCCAAGCGGCCATGGCTAGACCTTGCCCATGGCAGGGTGCTAAGGGGCATGGGTTGAGCTGGAGGGGTGGGTTAGAGTGGAGCAGGTGAACTTGTTTGTGTCTTCCCTTCCCAGTGTGACTCCACAAGCTCTGGGTGCAGAGACACAGGTGGCTCCAGCTATGCCAGCAGCCTCCCCTGGTTCCATGGCTCCAGGCAGCACTTCAAAGATGGCACCACACAGAAGCAGCACTGTCCTCCCTGGCAGGCTGACAGCAGTGGTGGCTGTGACACAGGTCACTGCCATCCTGTTGCTGGGCACAGCCACTCCCCACTCAGGGGAAGAGCTGATGATGCCACAACAAACTGCCCTGCATCAGTACCAGTTTTGCTCCATGTAAAGGGTTAAGCCCACCCAGGACCCCCTGCCTCCTCCCAAGGGACGGTCTAACCCTTTTCCCAGGTGTCATGGTTAGACACTCCCACTTCCTGCTAGGATCTTGGCTATAAAAAAGGGAGGGGAGTCCATTTCGTCTCTCTCTTCTCCTCATCCTGGCTGCTGGAGCCACTGCTTGCACTTCCCTGCTGCCAAACCACATGCTCCCTGCCACCACGTGGAGACCACCATTATCTTTTGTCTGGAACTGGGACTAATTCTTTGCAACACAAAATTCCTGCATCCTGCTCTCCTTCACCACCATTCATCTCAGCTTTGGGACTCCTGGAGTACTGTGTCCCACCTGGAGTACTGTGTGCAGTTCTGGAGCCCCCAGCACAGGAAGGACATGGAACTGCTGGAAAGAGTCCAGAGGAGGGCCACGAAGATGATCAGAGGGCTGCAGCAGCTCTGCTATGAGGACAGGCTGAGGGAGTTGGGGCTTTTCAGCCTGGAGAAGAGAAGGCTTCCAGGAGACCTTATAGCAGCCTACCAGTATCTGAACGGGACTACAGGAGAGCTGGGGAGGGACTGTTCACAAGGTCTTGTAATGACAGGACGAAGGGGAATGGGTTCAAACGGGCAGAGGGGAGATTTGAATGGGATGTTAGGAAGAAATTCTTCACAGTGAGGGTGGTGAGATACTGGAATGGGTTTCCCAGGGAGGTTGTGGCTGCTCCCTCTCTGGAGGTGTTGAAGGCCAGGCTGGATGAGGTCTTGAGCAACCTGATCTAGTGGGAGGTGTCCCTGCCTATGGCACAGGGGGGCTGGAACTGGATGATCTTTGAGGTCTCTTCCAACCTAAACCATTCTATGATTCTATGAATCGCCTGCTGCAGTTGTATTTCTCCCCTTTCTCCCTGTTTCTCTGTTATTTTCTCCCTGCATTTTGTTTTCCCCTGTCTCCCACCTTTTGTATAAAAAAAAAACCAAAAAAAAAAACCCCCACCACCCTTTCCCTTCTATTTATTGTTAAAAAGTGTTATAACCTTTTCACTTCCAAATTGCCTTGAGATTTTATTGGGCTTTTGGGCTCGGGGTAGCTAGCCTTAACAAGACACTCCGGTGCAGGCAGCATGCATGGGCAGGCAGCGGCTGCAAAGGGCGAGCCTGCATTTGGAGTGTGTCCTGCCGGGGTAGCTGCATAGAGTGGCGATGAGGATCTGCCCCCCCTGCTGCGAGTCAGTCCTGGATTTACAGTGGCGGAACTTGCAGTACCGACTGTGGGCAGCGGAGGGCGTTTGCTCCCCTTCTGGCTAAGTCCTGCCGGTTCTACAGAGGGTGGCCGGCCACAAGCGGTGGCAAAGGGCAGTGTGGCATCTCCCATGAGTTTTCAGCAGTGGCAGAAGCGGCAGCCGTGGTGTCCAGCTTGAGCAGCAGGGCAGGCTGTGAGGGTGCCCTGACGGTAACGCCTCCCCTTGCCTCACTGGTGGTCATGAGGATGGACAGTCCCAGTCTGGTAGTGGCTTCCTTCCCTATGCAGCCAGCTCCTTTTCATCCACCACCAGATCCTCCTCCTTTTTCATTCATTCATTGAGGCTAGATGTGGAGGTGTTGAGAAAGGTCAAATAAAAATTGAAAGCAATTTGGTTTAGACTGGGGAAGAAATAAGTGCATGGACTGGTGGTGTGGTGGGTTCACTTCTGATTGTGCAGCTGGAGTGGAAGAACTGCAGGATGGAACCTTCAGGGGTGGTAGATGGCCTGGTACAAGAGACAAGTAGAAGCATGTGACTCAGGTAAATACTGGAATGCATTTGTGAGTGGACTCCTGCATACATGAGAACACAGCATGAAGAATGGAAGTGGACTGGACTTAAGTTGCCACATTTGACTGCCCAAGGGGTGGAGACCTGCCCTGTGAGACAGATGTGGACTGATCCAGATTGTGCTGAGAGGAACTCTAAGAGAATCTGCAATGAGCAATTGAGACTTTGCAGGGAGTGGCTGCTTGTGCAGGTGTAGTTCAGTGTAGTTGAGGTGGGAGACTTGGGTTCAATTGCCAGCTGGATGCACAGGCTGCAAAGATTTGAGTAAGGATGGACTGGGACTGTACATTATTTGATGGTGAGTGCTACTGAGCACAATGCAGATGGAAATAGGAGCTCCTTCGTTTGTGAAAAGAGTCTTGTTGGAAAAAAATTGCATGGGTGTTTTCTGCCTTTGGGTGGGGACAGAACCCGTCCAAGGGGTGGTAATTTTCTGATGGGGGGGAAGTCCAGGACATGTATATTGGGTGATGCAGAAAGGTGGTAGGATCAAGTGTGTTCCACAGAGGAGCTTGATTTTGACTGAGAGAGTTTGAGTTCAAAGTACATATGAGTTGTTATTAAGTCTTCTTCATCTGATGTCATCTCAGAAGTGTCATTTGATGAGAAGAATTGTGTCCAGGTTATGAGCAACAGATCAGTTTGAAGAAAGTATTGGAAAGACAAACGATTGAGGTGACACTATTTACTATACAGACTCTGTTTCTAGTTAAATGAACAGGAATTATGGGGCTGAATAAGGAAAGGGAGGTCCCAGGCTGGGAACTATAGAGTTAAAAATCCTCTAAGGACTAGGCAAAAAAAAATTGTTATTCTATCTCATAATTCTACTATCTCTTCATAAGCTCACGGCAAGGTCAGCTCGCTCTCCTTTCCTCCCCCTCCAGCTGTGTCTGGGCAGGAGCTGTGTTATCAGGACAAACACATAAGGAGTAGGTCTGTTTTGGGGCCTCCATAGGCTTTTGTTTAGGCCTATGGGTGGCAGAGTCATTGCAGGGGCAGGGAGGATTGGAGCACTGGGGAGTATAGATTTAGTTTTGGATTGGGGGTAAAAGTCAAAGGGTTTGCTAAGGATTCTGTTATCTGCTTTGTACTTTTCTTCCTGTATCTCTCTTTCCAAATTATAATTGTTCTCTCTCCAGTTCATTTGAGAGCTTCATTATGTTCTCTCTCCAATTCATAGAATCACAGAATCAGTCAGGGTTGGAAGGGACCACAAGGATCTGCCAGTTCCAACCCCCCCTGCCATGTCCAGGGACACCCTACCCTAGATCAGGCTGCCCACAGCCTCTGCCAGCCTGGCTGCAAACACCTCCAGGGATCTGGCCCCAAACACCTCCCTGGGCAACCCATTCCAGGCTCTCACCACTCTCTTGCTCAACAACTTCCTCCTCACATCCAGGCTGAATCTCCCCCACCTCCAGCTTTGCTCCATTCCCCCTAGACCTGATAGCCTAAAGAGTCCCTCCACATGAAGCTCATTTGAGAGCTTCATCCTGCCCTCTCTCTCTGACCCGAGAGCTTCATCCTGCCCTCTCTCTCTGACCCGAGAGCTTCATCCTGCCCTCTCTCTCTGACCCGAGAGCTTCATCCTGCCCTCTCTCTCTGACCCGAGAGCTTCATCCTGCCCTCTCTCTCTGACCCGAGAGCTTCATCCTGCCCTCTCTCTCTGACCCGAGAGCTTCATCCTGCCCTCTCTCTCTGACCCGAGAGCTTCATCCTGCCCTCTCTCTCTGACCCGAGAGCTTCATCCTGCCCTCTCTCTCTGACCCGAGAGCTTCATCCTGCCCTCTCTCTCTGACCCGAGAGCTTCATCCTGCCCTCTCTCTCTGACCCGAGAGCTTCATCCTGCCCTCTCTCTCTGACCCGAGAGCTTCATCCTGCCCTCTCTCTCTGACCCGAGAGCTTCATCCTGCCCTCTCTCTCTGACCCGAGAGCTTCATCCTGCCCTCTCTCTCTGACCCGAGAGCTTCATCCTGCCCTCTCTCTCTGACCCGAGAGCTTCATCCTGCCCTCTCTCTCTGACCCGAGAGCTTCATCCTGCCCTCTCTCTCTGACCCGAGAGCTTCATCCTGCCCTCTCTCTCTGACCCGAGAGCTTCATCCTGCCCTCTCTCTCTGACCCGAGAGCTTCATCCTGCCCTCTCTCTCTGACCCGAGAGCTTCATCCTGCCCTCTCTCTCTGACCCGAGAGCTTCATCCTGCCCTCTCTCTCTGACCCGAGAGCTTCATCCTGCCCTCTCTCTCTGACCCGAGAGCTTCATCCTGCTCTCTCTCTCTCTGACCCGAGAGCTTCATCCTGCCCTCTCTCTCTGACCCGAGAGCTTCATCCTGCCCTCTCTCTGATTCATTGGACACCTTCATTCTGTCAGCTTTTTCTTTTTAAAACCTCAACACGGGGATCTCATCCACCTGCACTCCCAGGTATACACAGAATGAAAATAAAACCTGAAGAAAGATAGAAAAATCCACCCCCACCTCCAAATGTATCTTACTTTAACTCCTCAGGGTAGGTCAGTGCTGCAGCCTTGGCAAAGGTGGCATTCCAGAATTGGGCAGCTTGATTACGGATCTGTTTGCTCTTGTGCTGGAAGATGACACAGAGCAATGGGGAGAGCTGCTCCAGCAGCTCACAATCATAGGAGCCGGTGCAGTGAGACTGTAGGCACAGCATTATCTCAGCCAGCAGCTTTTCCAGCTGAGGGAGGGGAGAAGAAAAAGAGATTTTATTTGGTTGGAATAGTGGAGATATTCACTCTTTCAAAGTTTTGAACATCTGCATCCCATAGAATGATTTGAATAAACAAGCTGAAACACCATCACAGAATCCATCAGGTTGGTAGGGACTCTCAAAGCTCTCATCTTAGAATCATAGAATCAGCCAGGTTGGAAGAGACCTCCGAGATCATCCAGGCCAACCTATCATCCAACCCTAGCCAATGGCACTAAGTGCCCCATCCAGGCTTTGCTTCAACACCTCCAGGGATGGGGACTCCACCACCTCCCTGGACAGCCCATTCCAATGCCAATCACTCTCTCTAGCAAGAACTTCCTCCTAACATCCAGCTTGAACCTCCCCTGGCACAGCTTGAGACTCTGTCACCTCGTTCTGTTCCTGGTTGCCTGGGAGAAGAGCCCAACCTCCTGGCTATAACCTCCCTTGAGGTAGTTGTAGACAGCAATTAGGTCACCCCTGAGCCTCCTCTTCTCCAAGCTAAACAACCCCAGCTCCCTCAGCATCTTGCTCAACCCCCCTTGCAGTCAGCAGGGACACCTCCAACTAGAGCAGGCTGCCTGGGGTCACATCAAATATGATCTTGAATGTTTCCAGGCATGGGGCCTCAAGCACATTCCTGGGCAACCTCTTCAACTATCTCACTACCCTCACCGTGAAGAACTTCCTCCTGATGTCCAACCTAAACCTCCCCTGCTCCAGTTTCAAACCACTGTCCCTCATTTATCACCACAGGCCCTTCTCAACAGTCCCTCCCCAGCCTTCCTCTAGGTCCCCTTCAGAAAGTGAAATGCTTGTTTATGGTCTCTTCAGAGCCTTCTCTTCTCCAGGCTGAACCACCCCGACTCTGCCAGCCTGTTCCCACAGCAGAGGTGCTCCAGGACTCTGATGATCCTCGGGGCCATTCCAGCAGGTCCATGTCCTTCTTGTGTTGGGGACACAGTACCCCAGCTGAGATCTCACCAGAGCACAGTGGAGTGGCAGAATCACCTCTTGATCTGCTGACCACACTTCCTTTGGCACCAACAAAAACACAACACAGAGTATGCCTAGTAGCTAAGCTTAGTATTCCTCCCCTCAGCTATTTTCTAGTCAAAAATAACCAATTGACAAACTCAGCCTCTACTTTCATTACAATTATTGTTGGTTTTTAGAGTAGAGGATGAATGGTAAAACTCATTTCACATATCTTTCCCCAACCCCAGCATGCTCACCTTGTTGTTAAGATGGCTGTAGGCTTTAGAGTCATCAGGAAGCCTGCCAAAACAGAAAACAAAGCAAGGTTTTATTTTGCTGTCTCCTTCATCTCCAGCATAAGAATCAAACAGAACTCACTCAAGCACTTCCACAATGGTTTCAGTGCCCAACCTGATGAAATAATGCTGTGGAAACAAGCCTCATGTTGACTGATAGAATCATAGAATCAGTCAGGGTTGGAAGGGACCACAAGGAGCATCTAGTCCCAACCCCCCTGCCATGCCCAGGGACACCCTACCTAGATCAGGCTGCCCACAGCCTCTGCTAGCCTGCCTGCAAACACCTCCAGGGATGGGGCCTCAACCACCTCCCGGGGCAATGTGTTCCAGGGCCTCGCCACTCTCATGCTCAACAACTTCCTCCTCACATTCAGTCTGAATCTCCCCACCTCCAGCTTTGCTCCATTCCCCCTAGTCCAGCACTCCCCAATAGCCTAAAAATTCCCTCTCCAGCTTTTTTGTAGCCCCCTTCAGATCCTGGAAGGCCACAAGAAGGTCACCTGGGAGCCTCCTCTTCTCCAGCCTGCNCTCTGCTAGCCTGCCTGCAAACACCTCCAGGGATGGGGCCTCAACCACCTCCCGGGGCAATGTGTTCCAGGGCCTCGCCACTCTCATGCTCAACAACTTCCTCCTCACATTCAGTCTGAATCTCCCCACCTCCAGCTTTGCTCCATTCCCCCTAGTCCAGCACTCCCCAATAGCCTAAAAATTCCCTCTCCAGCTTTTTTGTAGCCCCCTTCAGATCCTGGAAGGCCACAAGAAGGTCACCTGGGAGCCTCCTCTTCTCCAGCCTGCACAGCCCCAACTCTTTCAGTCTGTCCTCACAGCAGAGGTGCTGCAGCCCTCTGAGCATCCTCATGGCCCTTCTCTGGACACACTCCAGCATCTCCACATCCCTCTTGTCCCAGGGGCTCCACAACTGGATGCAGTACTCCAGGGCAGGGGTCTCAGTACAGCAGAGTAGAGGGGAAGAATCACCTCCCTCAACCTGCTGGCCGCACTTCTCCTGCTGCAGCCCAGGCCCTCATGGTTTTCTGGGCTGCAAGTGCACACTGCTGCCTCACGTTGAGCTTCTCCTCCACCAGCACCCCCCAGTCTTCCTCATCCAACTAGTTTAAACTAAGCCTAATCCTTTGACCTTCACTAAAACTCAAATGCTAACTTTAAAACTAATTAAAAATGGGTAGTAATTAGCACAAACTTAAAATGAAAATGTTTTTTATGAAATAATTTCTGCCTGCCCTACTTGTGTCACTTTTAACCTTCTCTCCAAACAAAAATAGTTGCATGAAAAAGATGAAGTGTGACCTAATTTAAGTAACTTCAGATAAATAAATCCCTAGGTGCAGCCTGAAAACTGTGAGAAAATGGCATTTAATAAGTCATTTTTACAAGCATGAGACCTCCAACCTGAAGAGGTTCTCCAGCTTCTCCTTCTCTGCATCTGAGTTCCTTGAAAAGTAGACATCCAGCACTCAATCCTCCCCCTTTTAATGACTAATCATAGAATTGTTTAGGCTGGAAAAGATCTTTAAGCTCATCAAGTCCAACCACTAACTCCATGCTGCCAGGTAACCACTAAATCATGTCCCTGAGTGCCACATCTCCATGGCTTTGAAACACCTCTAGGGATGGGGGCTCCACCACTGCCCTTGGCAGTCTATTCCAGGGCTTGACAACCCCTTTGGGGAAGAAACTCTTCCTCATGTTCAACCTGAACCTCCCCTATTGCAACCTGAGGCCATTTCCTCAGTCCTGTCTGTTGTTCTTCAGAAGAGCCCATCCCCCACTTCACTCTACCCTCCTTTTAGGGTGTGCTGGTTTGAACTAATTGGAGGATCTGAATGAGAAATCAGACTATAGGCTGAGAGAGGAAATCACTGAGGGTGCTACTTTACTCATAGCTTTACTGAGAGAGAAAAAAAACATGTTTTAAGAGTTGTAACCCAAATATAGATAAGTCATCTGACTGCTCTGGGCTGTGGCTGCTCCTGCATGGCTTTTCTCCTTTTGCAGCTGGATCTTAATTATTCCACTAACTTCTTTCTTGCTGCTAATTCCCCCTGGCCCATCTACCTCCACCTATCTGCTGCATGAAACAGCTGGTGAGATAAGATTGGGGAAGGGGGGAAGGTGATAGGGGTGGTTAGAGACCCCCCCCTCTTAGGGATTCTCTGATCTCTGGGAGGGCTGTGGTGTTTCTGTATTACCTTTTTACTGTATATATCTGTAAATCTGTTATACGTTGTAAATCTCTGCTTGGATATTGTGCTGAGCTGTAAATATAAAGCTTCACTCCTTAACTTCCAGCTGGCTGAGTCCTAGCCTGGGTTATTTCAAAGTGTGGGGGAGGCAGCTAACTGCTAAACCACCACACAGGATGCTGTAGAGAGCCAGATGATCTCCCCCTCAGCCTCCTCTTCTCCAGGCTGAACAACCTCAGGTCCCTAAGCTGCTCCTCAAAGGATTTGTGCTCCAGCCCCTTCAGCAGCTTTGTGGCTGTCAATTCTGCGATGCTCACATAAAATCAGATGAGATGGGAGATGCAGGTGTGGCATTCAGCTCAACCTTAAGAAGTGGATTCTTGCCTCTGAGATAGGAACCTCAGCACCCCATTTTTATTTTTTTTTCTTACGCAGCTAGCTTAGATTAGCTCTCAGCTCCTACCTTTTAAACCTGTTCTTTGTGTAGTGTTTGGGTGCATTACAACAAGCACTAACTTGGAATAACCTGGTGCTGTGTGAGGTGAGACTTGACAGAATGTGAAACTCCTCAACCAAAGCTCTGAAACCCTCTGAGCTATGTTCAGGTGATGCCACTGACCACACCAAACACCACCAACCCACAGCAACTCCTAATTTTCCAACTGCTCTGAAAATAACTCACTGTGTTTTCTCATAAAAGACTGCCAAGGGGCTGGAAAAAACTGCAAACATGCTCCCGATCACCGAAGGCAACGACACGTGGCTGATGATGTTGTGAAGAACAGCAAGAATGGAAGGACCAACAGAAATCAATGTTTCTGAGCAGGTTTCTTTGGAACAGAGCTGGTGGAAAGCGTTCAGCAACATCACCAGGAGCTTAAGCAGAGAGGCAAGCTTGCCAAGGGGCTCCTTCTTCTTCTTGGCCCAATCCGTAGAGATCTGTGGAGCTAATAAAAAAAAAAACCCTTCAATTATTTTGTTTTTTTCTAAACCAAACCATATTTGGTCCACATTGAGACTATTCACATAAGAACTTGGGATTCCTAAACCCTACCTACATACAATTTAAAACCAGATCTAAACAGAAAACGTTCATTTGCAATGCATTAATTTCATCCTATCACTACAAGTCTGATTCCTTTTTATGTTTACAGTTGGTCACTTGGAGTATCTTTAATGCCCACTGGTAAAGAGTCAGCAACTGCCCTACAAATAACACCTTGCAGGCAGGAATTCTGAGACAGGTGAGGAAAAGGGAAGAGGAAGTATCAAGTTTTAGTAGTATATTAATATACAAAGGGGAAGTTTCCATCCCCTTTTTCCTCATCAGCTCTTTTGGTTCAAGCATTTTACTCTCCCAGCTGCCCAACACAGTACCTTACTCCTTCATAATCAATTATGAAGCAGAGAAGTTATACAAATTCAAGTTTTATACTTATGTTATTTTGTGAAGGATTCCTTCAGCTTTAGCAGCTATAAATGAGAGTAAAAAACAAAACAAAGAACATTTTAAATTCAGGGTTTTTTTTCTGTCTTGTTTTCACACAAAGCAGCTCCAGAAGCAGTAGCCTCTTGCCAATGTTCTGTTAACATCTAACCATCAGCTTTAGTAAGGTCTCATCTCATTAGACATTTAATTAGGTCTCCAGGGAGACCCTAGAGCAGCCTTTCAGGACTTGAAAGGGACTACAGGAAAGCTGAAGAGTGACTTAGTCAAAAGGCACAGTGACAGGATGAGGGGTAATGACTTTAATCAGACTGCAGATGATGATCCACAGATCCTAGAGACCTGCTTCAGATTCCATCTGACCCAAGTAGAAGCAGATCTCGCATGCAAAAATCAGTTCACAGCCAAAATAACAACACTTCAGAACCCATCAGTGTTTTAAAGTGATGTGAATGCTCAGGCCACTTTTCAGTTCAATTTCAGGTATATTTTGTCATTAACTACTCAGCTGCTCAACAAACAGATGAGATCTGATCCTCCAATCTGCATATGGGATGGTATTTTTAATTCCTGGAATGAGTTGTTTTTGACAATCCCTTCAGTGCTTAGGATCTGCAGCACACACAGACCAAATATAGCCTACAGTCATCACTTAATTAACTCTCAACTGTCAACCAGCTCTGGAAGAGAAGACCCAGAAAAGCCCCATAACGGAATATTTTCTTACATCTGTTTTTTGGCTGATACTTAGTACCATATGGTGCAAAGTTGATGCAGTCAACCATAACTGACAGAATATGGGTGAGACCATCCATCATTGCAAACATCTGAGGAGGAAACAGAAGTTATCAAACACTAAAGGAACAACAGTGACAGCAAAAACAAGCCTGCTGGCCACCCAAAACAGCAATGCAAACAGCTTTGCTCTTTCAAAGTGAATAAAAAAAAATGTCCTGCATTATCAACAGTCTCAGAGATCAGATTTTCAAGCACAGGCTGAAGAGCCTTTCCATTCTATACATCTTTAAATAGTATATAAGAAGAAAAACCAGGAAGGGGCAGTTTATAAGGTGCTAGATTTAAGCTGCATCAAAAGTTCAAGGCAGTGAGCAGAACTTCTCACTTTCAACCCAGACCATTTTGGCCAAGAAGGCCAATGAGATCCTGGGCTGTATTCAGAAGAATGTGTCCAGCAGATCAAGGGAGGTTCTCCTTCCCCTCTACTCTGCCCTGCTGAGACACCATCTTGAATACTGCCTTCAGTTTTGGGCTCCTCAGTTGAAGAGGGACAGAGATCTGCTGGAGAGGGTCCAGTGGAGGACTATGAGGATGTTGAGGGGACTGCAGCACTGCCTGATGAGGAGAGGCAGCGGGAACTGGGGCTGCTTAGTCTGGAGAAGACTGAGAGGAGATTTAATCAATGTTTATAAATCTCTGAGGGGTGGGGGTCAGGAGAGGGGTACAGGCTCTGCTCACTTGCTCCCTGGGATAGGACAAGGAGCAATGGGTGTGTCCCACCACAACACAAAGGGGAACTTCTTGACTGTAAGGGTCATAGAGCACTGGAACAGGCTCTCCAGAGAGGTTGTGGAGTCTCCTTCTCTGGAGCATTTCAAGGCCTGTCTGGATGCATTCCTCTGTGACCTGTGCCCTACTCTGGCAGGGAGGTTGGACTCAATGATCTCCTTGGGTCCTGTTATCCTGTGACCCTGTGAAGTCCACGAATGGAACAAGTCATGACTTCTGCATGCTACAGGGCTAATGGATGCCCTGGGTTTTGTGGGCATTTATTAATTCAACCTGAAGTCACTGAACACATCCAGGCACATTTCAACTGGACAAATCATAGTTCCCATGATGACGACATTCACTGAACCATTATTACATCAGCAGAAGACAAACCCAAAGGCTGCTTAACAGCAATTTTACATATGCAAGCTCTAGCATTAGTTTGACTCTTTCAATCCATTTCTAACAACTCCCAAGTCTCGTCAGAAAAGAGATTTTCCTCACACCTTTAAACACATTAAAGTGTTCAAAAACCCCTAGCTTTGAAGAACCTGTTATGAAATCTATTTAATTTGTTTCAGTATCTAGAGAGATCAGTATCACTGGTTTATACTCACTACTGGAGTTTCACCTTCTAGCCCAGATATTATTTTGGCACAGAGCTCTTCACAGCAGAGGTTTTCTTCTGCTGTTGCAACTAAAGCAGCACAGCGAGCAAAGGCTCTGTACAGGTCCGACCAGGCACGCAGCAAGGATTTCATCGTTGCCTTGTTGAAAAACAGGAAGAAAAGAGTCATAAATAGCAACGTCTGGCCATAAAGAGGACAATCTGAAGTTTTTTGTTCTCCTGTCAAAGCTTACATAGCTTGAGAAACCTAAGCTGGAGTAGTGGTGCAAAGTATATGCACAGGGTAGGCGGTAGGGTTGGAAGCAGATGATCTTTAGGGTCCTTTCCAGCCCAAACCACTCTAGTAAGTCTATGAATTATCAAAGAGCACTTAAGAGATTCTACAGTGTTTTTAAATCATTATGCAATGGAGACCCCAAGCCTGGAAGTGGTCAAAGTCAGGCTGGCTGGGGCCTTGAGCAACCTGCTCCACTTGCCATTTGAATTTGCTTCTTGTCTGGTCATTGGACAACTGAAAGTTCCAGAAAGACCTTTTAAAGCAGCCTTCCAGGATCTGAAGAGGCCACCAGGAGGAGCTGGGAAGGGACTTTATAAAGGCCTGGAGTGACAGAACAAGGGGTGACAGCTTCAGGTTGGAAGAAGCTTGATTTAAGTGAGACATTAGGAGGCACTTCTTCCCTGTGAAGGTCATAAGGCACCAGAACAGGTTGCCCAGAGAAGTTGTAGAGCTTCCAAGCCTGGAAAAATCCAAAGCCAGGTTGGATGAGGCCTTGGAGATGTTCCTGCCCACGGTTAGAACTAGATGATATTTAAGGTCCCTTCCAACGCAGCCCATTCTGCGATTGACTGTTACCTGTGGAAAATCCTGAACAGGAAAGATGTGTGACACTGGCAGCAACAAGGCACTATAAACAGCACTGAAGTTGTGCTCCAGTGCATCACCCTGATTTACTTCATTAGTCTGCAAAGAGAAAAGAGATTGCTGATTAAGAGGCAAAATTGAATGGCAGAAGGCTGCTCTAAGCCCATTTGCTTCGTACATAAGATCTCTACAAGCTCAACTGCTGGTGGCATTCTGCACTTAGCTATTTTGAAAGCTCAAAAGGGATAAAAAACCCACTGTTTCTAAATTCCAAAATTCATTCCAATAATAAGAATCAGCTAGAAAGTGTCTCGTGTGGGGTTTACTTATGTCAGTAAATCAACAGCAATGAAGAGGCCTGGAGCACTTCTCCTATGAGGACAATCTGAGAGCTGGGATTTCCAGACTGGTGGAAGCCTCAACCCTGGAGGTGTTTAAGGCCAGGCTGGATGTGGCTCTGAGAAACCTGATCTAGTGTGAGGTGTCCCTGCCCGTGGCAGGAAAGCTGGAAGTAGATGATCTGTACAGTTCCAAGTAGTTGGAACTGGCTGATCCTTGTGGTCCCTTCCAACCCTGACTGATTCTATGATTCTATAACTACAAGCCCTGCCCAAGGCAGGGGGGTTGGAACTGGATGATCCTTGAGGTCCCTTCCAGCCCTGACAATTCTGATTCTATAGCTGGAGAAGGCTCTGGGGAGACCTTATAGCAGCCTTCCAGAATTTGAAGTGGGCTACAGGAGAGCTGAAGAGGGACTTTTTACAAGGGCTTGTAGTGAGAGAATTAGTCAGGGTTGGAAGGGACCACAAGGATCATCCAGATCCAACCCCCCTGCCATGGGCAGGGCTTGTAGTGATAGAATCACAGAATCAGTCAGGGTTGGAAGGGACCACAAGAATCAGCCAGTTCCAACCCCCCTGCCATGCCCAGGGACACCCTACCCTAGATCAGGCTGCCCACAGCCTCTGCCAGCCTGGCTGCAAACACCTCCAGCAATGTGGCCCCAATCACCTCCCTGGGCAACCCATTCCAGGGCCTCACCACTCTCATGGTGAAGAACTTCTTCCTCATATCCAAGGATAGGATGAGGGGTGATGGTTTCAGACGGGTTTCATATGGGAAGAAGCTGGATTTAGATGAGACTTTAGGAAGAAATTCTTCCCTGTGAGGGACTGGAAGAGGTTGCCCAGAGAAGTTACAGTCTCCAAGACTGCAAGTGATGGGACCTTCAGCAACATGGCCTAGTGAAAGGTGTCTCTGCCCATGGCAAGGAGTTAGAACTGGATGATCTTTAAGAACCCTTCCAACCCAAACCATTCTATAAAGACTTCCCTTAAATTCAAGGATTTCTAGGTCTAATGATAGAAACATGAGCTCAACAGCTGCTACATTAAAGTCTGTGCACTTCCAGCATTTGATCTGAGGAGACTCTTGAATATTAATTACATTTTCTATAGCCTTCTAATCAACAAGCCCAAGATCACTAAAAAAAAACCACTGCCCTGATTGCATCCCAATGTTGTTTTCACATAAAGCAAACAAGCCTCTTAGGATTTAAAAGGTCCTGGAGGATAGCTTTCCACCCTTTGTAGCAGCAAGGAGAGGGAGGCTTAAAGCCATCTGTATTTATAATCTTAAAGGAGAACATCCCCAACACTATATTGGACACTGTACTTCAGAGTGATGACTCTCAGTGAGCAGAAATCACACTCTGGGTCACCCCTCCACTACTGCCCTTCATCCTACCTCACTGCAAACATTTATACTCCAGACAGGGACTCTAAAAAACATTGCACACACTACAGGCTCACAACCAGTACCAAAGCTTGGTTCATTTTACCATCCCCTCAGAGAAGTCTCATTCCTAGAACTCCATTAGAAAATCAGCCCAGTTTTTATTTTTGGAGGTGTAGAGAAGAGGGAAAAAAAAGCTACCATACCTTATTGATCCACTCAGTGAGAGGATTAACAACAATGCTCCACATTCTCCAGAGATGCTCCTTATTTGCCACTTGCTTTGCACTCTGGTTAATAATGCAGATCACAGATTCACTGAAAGCCAGAGGAGAGGTAGGCCCAGACAGAACATAACCCACAAGTGTTTCCAGAATGACAAAGAACCTGGGGGAAGGAAACAAGAATAGCTAAGATTTTCCTGATTTCAGCCAAAAGAAATAACTTCTGTGAAGGCTTAGAAACACCACCACATACCTCTCTTCTGTGACACAGCATTCCAAGAGGTTGTTGTGGAAAGGCAGCTGGAATAAGAACAAAGCTGGTGTTCCCTTGGAAGAGAAAATGGAAGAGATCAGAACAACATAAACCTTGATCAAGTGAAATACTTTTAACTCTAAGCCAGCAAACTGCATTAATTAGAAGTGGTGTAAAATACTCAATTTACAATCACAGAATCAGTCAGGGTTGGAAGGGGCCACAAGGATCAGCCAGTTCCAACTCCCCTGCCATACCCAGGGACACCCTACCCTAGATCAGGCTGCCCACAGCCTCTGCCAGCCTGGCTGCAAACACCTCCAGGGATGTGGATGAGAAGCTCAACATGAGCCTGCAGTGTGCACACACAGCTCAGACAGCCAACCGTGTCCTGGGCTGCATTAAGAGAGGCATTACCAGCAGGGAAAGGGAGGTGATTCTCCCCCTTTACTCTGCTCTTGTCAGACTCCACCTGGAGTACTGTGTGCAGTTCTGGAGCCCCCAGCACAAGAAGGACATGGAACTGTTGGAGAGAGTCCAGAGGAGGGCCACAAAGATGATCAGAGGGCTGCAGCAGCTCTGCTATGAGGACAGGCTGAGGGAGTTGGGGCTTTTCAGCCTGGAGAAGAGAAGGCTTCGAGGAGACCTTATAGCAG
>VWZI01005978.1:291873-317360 GCA_013396835.1 Psilopogon haemacephalus
TGTAGCCCCCTTCAGATCCTGGAAGGCTACAAGAAGGTCACCTGGGAGCCTCCTCTTCTCCACACTCAAGAGCCCCAACTCTTTCAGTCTGTCCTCACAGCAGAGATGCTGCAGTCCTCTGAGCATCCTCGGGGCCCTTGTCTGGACACACTCCAGCATCTCCACATCCCTCTTGTCCCAGGGTCTCCACAACTGGATGCAGCACTCCAGGTGGGCTCTCAGCTGAGCAGAGTAGAGGGGGAGAATCACCTCCCTGGCCCTGCTGGCCACACTGCTCCTGCTGCAGCCCAGCCTCTGCTTGGCTTTCTGGGCTGCAAGTGCACACTGCTGCCTCATCTTGAGCTTCTCCTCCATCAGCACCCCCAAGTCCCTCTCCTCAGGGCTGCTCTCCAGCCAGTCCCTGCCCAGCCTGGATTTGTGCTTGGCATTGCCTCAACCCAGCTGCAGGACCTTGCACTTGGTCTTGAACCTCCTGAGGTTGGCTTGTGCCCACCTCTCCAGTCCTCTGGAGATTCCTCTGGATGCCATCCCTGCCCTCCAGCCTGTCTGCTGCACTACACAGCTTGGTGTTGTCAGTAAACTTGCTGATTTCACAAGAAAAATGAGGGAGAGATGGAAGCCTAAGCTTCTGATGAGCCTGGAGCTTCAGCAGAATATGAATGAAAGCTGAAGCAAACAACTTTTCTGTTTAAAAGGTTGTGAGGTTTATAGTATTTAGCCATCACTGCCTCAACATTAATATGCAATCAAGGTGCACTGTGACACCAGGAATATGATGGAAGAACCTGAGGTGTGCTCATTTCAGGGTTTCAGCACAAGACCTTAAAACAGTAGTGGTCTAAATCACAAGAACTTCAGATTTACTAACATTAAAGTATTTAACTAAATGCATTTGATACCTGACAATGAAAACATCAACCATCCTCATCAAATTCTGACTGCTGTAGCCAAGTCAGAAAACATCTCCAGACACTGAAAGGGAGAAATTTTGAGAGCTGAATTCTTCAGCCAGTTCCAGTAAAGTTTCATACTACTGACTTGAGTTGAATCATTGACTTACTCTTGCAACTCTTTGGTTTTCTCTCACAGGTAGTTCTCTGTTTTTAAGGGAGAAAAATTGTCTCCTGGGGTGCATTAAGAAGAGTGTGGCCAGTGGATCAAGGAAGGTTCTCGCTCTCTACTCTGCCCTGGTCAGGCCACAGCTGGAGTCCTGGGTCCAGTTCTGGGCTCCCCAGTTTAAAAGAGGCAGGGAACTACTGTAGAGTCCAGTGGAGGCTACAAAGATGCTGATGGGCCTGGAGCACCTCTGTGAGAAGGAAAAGCTGAGAGCCCTGGGGCTGTGGAACCTGGAGAAGAGCAAACCCAGAGGGGATCTGAGCAATGCTCAGCAAGAGCTAAAGTAGAATGTGGACAGACTCTTGACAGTGGTAACGAGCAACATGATAAGGGGCAACAGGCACAAACTGGAAGCCAAGAAGTTCCATCCAAAAGATAAGGAGAAAATTATGTGGTATGAGGGGGCTGGAGTCAACTGCCCAGAGAGATTGTGGAGTCTCCTTTTCTGAAGGGATTCCTAACCCAGCTGAATATTTTTAATCTGGGCACCTACACCAAGAGGTCTCTTCCAACCCCCACCAGGCTGGGATTCTGATTCTGTGAAAAGCCTCCAAACAAGTTCCATGCATCCTCTGGCTAACAATGTAAATCTTTAGCTACTTTCACAGGTTAAAAAGCTGTCTACACCGATGCAAAATAAACCAGCTGCCTTCTGTTTACTGGTGGATGTATGAGAACTGATCATCATCTGATTTTTAAAGTCTATGAACAACCTTTTAAGCTTTTAATAGATCTAACTGGTAGCTTCTCCCACTCAGTCTGCTCCAAACAAACCAAAAAATAAAACAAACCAAAAAACCCACACCACACAACCCTCCCCAAAAAGCATTTTGCATGTGTTCATTTAATTCTTCCCTGAGGAGCAGCACTCTCTACCTTTTAGTGCTTCACTCTCAACTTCAGAACATTTCCCCAAAATATCAGTTTTCTGATTAAAAGCAGCACTAGGCAGCCTGGCTCTGCAGCCTCCTTGCAAAGTATCAGCAACTGCATTTTAAATCATGACCTCAACAGGGTAAATCCTCTTTCAACTACAGTATCACAGAAACATTCAGGTTGGCAAATCCCCTCAGAATCACCAAGTCCAACTCATACCCCTACTTTACAAGGTGCACCCTAAACCATATTCCCAAGCAGCACAGCCAAACGACCTTTAAACACATGCAGGATTGGTGACTCTACCACCTCCCTGGGAAGCCCACTCTTGCTGGGAAAAAAGTTTTTCTAATATGCAGTCTAAACCCACCCTGTGGCAGCTTGAGGCCATTTCCTCTTATTCTATCACTATTTACCTGTGAGAAGAGACCAGCACCAACCTCGCCACAACCTCCTTTCAGGTAGCTGTCGACAGCCATGAGGTCTCCCCTCAGCCTCCTCTTAGTTAAACTAAACAGCCTCAGCTCCTTCAGTTGCTCCTCATAAGATTTATTCTCTACTTTCAGCTTAGCTTTTTAGTTAGAGGTAGAATCATAGAATGGTTTAGGTTGGAAGAGACCTCAAAGATCATCCAGTTCCAACCCCCCTGTGCCACAGGCAGGGACACCTCCCATTAGAACAGGTCGCTCAAGGCATCATCCAGCCTGGCCTTGAACACCTCCAGGGAGGGAGCGGACACAACCTCCCTGGGCAACCTGTGCCAGTGCCTCACCACCCTCACTGTGAAGAACTTCCTCCTAACATCCCGTTCAAATCTCTCCTCCGCCAATTTGAACCCATTCCCCCTCGTCCTGTCATTACAAGACCTTGTGAACAGTCCCTCCCCAGCCTTCCTGTAGGCCCCTTCAGATACTGGAAGGCTGCTATAAGGTCTCCTGGAAGCCTTCTCTTCTCCAGGCTGAAAAGCCCCAACTCCCTCAGCCTGGTTCCATTACTCGTTAGAAGTGAGGAATGGAAAACAACTCTGCAGCCTGGAACATAGAATAAGATGACTTGAGCCTTCCAGTATCTGAAGGGGGCCTACCGGAGGGCTGGGGAGGGACTTTTCACAAGGTCTTGTAATGACAGGATGAGGGGGAATGGGTTTAAACTGGCAGAGGGGAGATTAAAACTGGATGTTAGGAGGAAGTTCTTCACAGTGAGGGTGGCGAGACACTGGCACAGGCTGCCCAGGGAGGTTGTGNTGAGGGGGGCGAGACACTGGCACAGGCTGCCCAGGGAGGTTGTGGCTGCTCCCTCCCTGGAGGTGTTGAAGGCCAGGTTGGATGAGACCTTGAGCATCCTGATCTAGTGGGATGTGTCCCTGCCTATGGCACAGTGGGGTTTTAACTGGATGAGCTTTGAGGTCTCTTCCAACCTAAACCATTCTATGATTCTATGACTTCATGTACGAAGAGCTCTGTACAAATATGATCCCCTAATACCTTGCTGCAGAAATGAAGGTGAAGCTCTGCAATGAAGTCAGACTTACATTTAAGAGGTCCATATCAGCAATCTGATAAGCTGGTGATCCCAATACTTTTCCTGGCAGTTCCTTCACAGTAATATCAATGAGAGACTAAAGTAGAGGGAAAAAAAAAAAAAAAAAAAAAAACTAATGTAAACCTTTTATTCCTGGTGATTCATGTATGCTAACACCACAAATTAAAGGAAAACCATAACAAGTAAAATGAAAATTCTATCAGGAAAGGAACTGTCCTTTGAAACAGAAGGTACTGGAAGGATAATCCTGTACCCAGTTCTGTGAACATTGCTGAAACCTATAAATGACGTTCAGCCCTCTGATGAGAATTACAGAAGTCAGGTTTTTTAACACCCAAAAGGCTGGATGCTAGATGCAAAAGGCTGCTACAAATCAGAATCCAAACCACCAAACAGAGACTCCAAAACCAGATGAAGCCACCAAACTTACCAATATTTTCTGCACAGGGAGAGAATTGGATCTAACAATGTTTTTTAAGGCCTGGAGCAAGAGAGTCAGTACTTCTGAGCCTTGTTTTTCTTTCTTATTTCCTGGAATAAAGAATTTCCAGTGAAAGCAGAGTTCAGTAATAGTCACATTACTCATTATTTAGAACTTTCAAGAACTGTAAGATCAAAATTTTCTGTATTTATATACACACAACCCCCCCCCCAAATAAATAATAGATTAGCATATCAAGTCTCTGAAGAAAAGTATAAGTGAAACTTCAAGTTTAAATTAAAAAAATTGATGTTTAGTGGAAATTCCTTCACAGAATTGTTCTGGTTGGAAAAGATCTTTCAGATCAAGTCCAACCACTAGCTAAGTCTACTAAGGCTGTTGCCAAACCTTGTCCTCCCCTCCAGCTCCACATCTCTGCCTCCAAGGATGGGGATTCAACCACCTCCCAGGACAGCATGTTCCAGGGTTTGAGAACCCTTTCAGTGAAGAAATTTAGTAATGTCCAACCTAAACCTTCCCTGGTGCAACTTGAGGACATCTCTTGTTCTCTCACTTGTTACTAGAATAAGAAACCTACACCCATGATAGTATCATGGCCTTCCAGGATCTGAAGGAGGCCTACAGAAAAGCTGGAAAGGGAATTTGTAGGCTATAAGGTAGTGACAGGACTAGGGGGAATGGAGCAAAGCTGGAGGTGGGGAGATTCAGACTGGAGGTGAGGAGGAAGCTGTTGAGCATGAGAGTGGTGAGAGCCTGAAATGGGTTGCCCAGGGAGGTGGTTTGGCTTAAGGCCAGGTTGGCAGAGGCTGTGGGCAGCCTGATCTAGGGTAGGGTGTCCCTAGGCATGGCAAGAGGGTTGGAACAGGATGATCCTCATGGTCCCTTCCAACCCTGATTGATTCTATGATCATTAGATCCTAGAATGATTTAATTCTATGGTCATGAGATCATTAGAATCTAATGATCTTTGACATGCTAAAATGTGCTGTTTTGCCAATCATCCAAGCAAAATACTTCATTTCTCTTCACCATCATTCTTTCAGTTAGATTTTTTAATATAAAAATTAAGCATATTTTGGACTTTCACAGTCTGTACAGAGTAAGGAACACAATTTTAAATAGTATGCAAGTTTTGTGCACCTCTAGAAACACTGCACTATGAAATAAGATTTAACTGAAGAAAAATAGTATCTCTAAGTCCCACATTAATGATTTTAATGCTAGTTTCATACTGAATGTCTCAGTTTCTCAATCCCAAAGACTTGGAGAGAGGATTTTTCTTTTGGAAAAGGAAAAATTTCTTGAGTAAAACAAAGTTACAAGGGCTTTAAAGTTTCTTATTGCTACATGAAATACACCTGCAGTCATATGCTACAAGGTCTTGTAATGACAAGGTGAGGGGTAATGGGTTCAAACTGGCAGAGGGGAGATTTAAATGGGATGTTAGGAGGAAGTTCTTCACAGTAAGGGTGGTGAGACACTGGCACTGGTTGCCCAGGGAGGTTGTGGCTGCTCCCTCCCTGGAGGTGTTGAAGGCCAGGTTGGATGAGGTCTTCAGCGTCCTGATCTAGTGGGACAGCGGGGCTGGAACAGGATGACCTTTGAGGTCTTTTCCAACCTAAACCATTCTATGATTTTCCTTCCCTAATAAGCCTCACTATTGTATCTTAAGAGTCACAGAAAGGTGCAGGTATGAAAATTACCATTTGTTGCCTCAAAAAGAGCCACAGAAGATGCCCAAGATCCAGCTCTACCCCTAATGAAGCAACTCCTACTTAAGGTCTAGATAAAACAGGTGGTTTTTAAAGATCAGTCAGTAGTGACAAATAACTAGAACACCATTCTTACCTGACTCAATGGCTGTTTTTACATATCCATTGATGTCCTTCCATATAACATTCAGCATACAATCTAAGACAGCAAAAAAAAAATTCTAATTAGTTTGTAATCAAAACAGTTAAACAAAACTGCAGTTAAAACCACACAACATTTGCTAGACAGCAGACTTTGATGTAACCCAAAACTGATGGAAGATTTTTCTAACCAAGCCAGAGAGCACTTCCATTTAACGTAGTAAGACAGGAAGTGGTAGGTTGTGTTTTCTCACACCCAGTTTTATTTCCCAGAAGAAGAAATCAAAACTGCAGCACAAAATTCTTACCAGGAACTTCTTTTCCAATGGCAATAAAACCATCCTGAACTGCATTTATAAAGGTGCTGGCATGCTTACAAAAAAAAGAAGGGGTACTGATCAGTGGATTCTGGAGAGGCTCTAGGAGAAAAAGGAGAACATGTGCCACAAAACTGTTATTTTTTCAGTTTGCTGGTAAGATAATCTTTTAAAATGATCAAAAAGACAGGTGTACTTAAGAGCATTTAACAGAAAACCAGCTTCTAATATTAAAGGAGACAACAAGCATGTTAAGGAGGGGAGAGTGAAACTGGTTACTAGGAAGAAAGTCTTTACAGTGAGGATGGTGAGACACTGGAACAGACAGGTTGTGGCTGCCTCTTCCCTTGGAGGTGTTCAAGGCCAGATTGGACAAAAGCTTGAGCAATCTGAGAAAGTGGGAGGTGCCCCTATCCAGGTCTAGGGGTTTGGAAATAGACAATACGTAAGCACTCTTCCAACCCAAAGCATTCTAGCAATCTAAAAAATCTATAAAGCATTTCACTCTTAACATCTAAAACTGGTAATTACATATTACATGCACATACCTAAACTAAGCACAACTTTGTTTTGCTTAGCAAAGTCTAACACCTCTGGTCCCATCAAGAAGTGCAGCAGCATTTCAATTCCCAGCAGCTGGATGGATGGAATTGCCACCAGTCCTGCTGTAGTGGAATTCAAGTTCATCCTTGGTGTGGCAGGGGTTGGAAATGGGTAAGGACCTAAGTGAAAGGAGGAAAAAAAAAAAAAATAATATATATATATATATATCTCTTATCACACCTGCAATCAAGTGAGAGGAAAGATCCAACAGACCAAAGGTTAGTCAAAGAACAAGCCCCAGCACAGCACTGGCTGGAAGAGACCAGTAAGAGCCAAGCTGTCATCCTAATTCAGGAAGGTTTAACATCTCATCAGACCCCACCTGCAGTACTGTGTGCAGTTCTGCAGCCCACACTACAAGAAGGACATGGAACTGTTAGAGAGAGTTCAGAGGAGGGCCATGAAGATGATCAGAGGGCTGCAGCAGCTCTGCTATGAAGACAGGCTGAGAGAGTTGGGGTTTTTCAGCCTGGAGAAGAGAAGGCTTCCAGGACACCTTATAGTAGCCTTCCAGTATCTGAAGGGGGCTACAGGAGGCCTGGGGAGGGACAAGATCCTGTAATGACAGGACAAGGAGGAATGTATTTAAACTGGCTGAGGGGAGATTTAAACGGGATGCTAGAGGAAGTTCTCCACAGTGAGGGTGAGACACTGGCACAAGTTGCCCAGGGAGGTTGTGGCTGCTCCCTCCCTGGAGGTGTTCAAGGCCAGGTTGGATGAGGCATTGAGTGACCTGATCTAGTGGGAGGTGTCCCCACCTATGGCACAGGGGGTTAGAATTGGATGATCTTTGAGGTCTCTTCCAACCTAAACCATTCTATGATCACAGATCTATTCTGAAAGGATAAATATCTCCCAAAGATTGCAAAGTCTCAGACACCAGACCTTATATTTGGCAATTAAACTCTTCACAAGCATGAGGCTTCCAGCACCAGCAGTCTAGAACTACACAGGCTTCTCACATAGAGAAGAAAGAGGAGTTTCTTACTTCAGGCATTTACAGCTAAGAAATCCCACCTACATGAGCTTTACAAGTGTTTGAAGTACCAAAGTTACTGACCTGGGGTTACTGTTCAGGCAGGAATTAAATAATATATATATATAAACAGCACAGACTGCAACACACACCAAAAAAAAACCCCAGCAGTACGTCCTCATGGCCAAGAAGACAGATGGTGTCCTGGGGTGGATGAAGAAGAGTGTGGTCAGCACATCAAGGGAAATTTTCCTCCCCTGATACTCTGCCAGTCAGGCCACATTCTGGAGTCCTGGGTCTAGTTCTGGGCTCCCCTGATACTCTGCCAGTCAGGCCACATTCTTGAGTCCTGGGTCTAATTCTGGGCTCACCAGTTCAAGAGAGACAGGGAACTACCAGAGAGAATCCAGTGGATTCTAAGGTGCTGAGGGAATTTGAGTATCAGTGTGAGGAAGAAAGGCTTGAGAGACCTGGGGTTGTTTAGCCCAGAGAAGTGCAGCCTGAGAGTAGACCTCCTCAGTGCTCAGCAAGAGCTAAAATATGGGGGGTGAAAGATTCTTGTCAATGGTGCCCTGTGACAGGACAAGGGGCAATGGGCACAAACTGGAACTCAGGAGGCACACCTGAACAGGAGGAGAAACTTGTTTGCTGTGACGATATTGGGACCCTGAAGCAGGCTACACAGACAGTTTGTGGAGTCTCCTTCTGTGGAGAGCTTCCAACCCCAGCTGGGCTTTGTGCTGCTGGGTAAGCTGCTGTGGGTGCCCCTGGTTTAGCAGTAGGTTCAGACTAGATGATCTCCAGAGGTCCCTTCCAATCCCCACCATGCTGGAATTCTGATTATGTGAAAAGCCTCCAAATTAATTCCCTGACAGAATGTAGATCTTTAGCTACTTCTATAGCATAAAAAGCTCTGTCTCCAACTGCTGCAAAATAAACCACTGTTAGATATAAACTAAGAGGTCCATTCCAACCCCCAGTACGGTGGTGGGACTCTAAATTCCAAAGAAGAGCTCCCTTGCAAGAGAGAGCACATCTCAGGACAGAAAAAAAAAAAACCAAAACCAGTCCTCAACACACAACTTGACAAGCACAATGTTGTGAACTTGAAGTGCTGACTACAGCAGCCTGATTTTACCCAGTCTAAGACACTTCTTCCCAGCTCTCCAAGAGCCTGCAGAAAAATGACTGCTTTCAGTAATAACAGATAGCAAATGAAAAAGCACAAAACAGCTTAAACTGAACAGATTACTTCCTGAACTTAGAATAGAATTGGAAACAGGCTCATGTTTTAATACCTGATTTCTGTGCAGGGGTTGATGGAGCTAAACTTTGGTTGGCTGCCACACGCGAGGGAGTTCCTTGCAACGCAGCAGCAGAAGAATCTAGACTTAAGGTACTTTGGATTAATGGTACACAAACCTGCAAAGACACCAAACCTCTGTGAGAACAGGTATGACAAGCCACAAAGATAAAGTCTGGTTCAAGTATCAGGGAGTCTGTGCTGCTGTTCACAGCATCAGTGATTCCATTTCTGGGTATTTCTAGGTAGTATTTTTTAGGATGATGCATAAAAGCACACATCTGGATACATGAACTGGAAACAGTTAGACAAAAACTCATCTTACAATGATCCACCCATACTAAAAGAGGCAATTTTCTTTACTCTTCATCCCAAAGCTAGAATTCAGAGCCCTAACAGAAACATTGTTATAATGTGAGTAGCAATGAATAAAGGTAATTTATCTTTTTTATAGTAATTTACTATAAAAATATACTATAGTATAGTAATATACTATAGTATAGTAATATACTATAAAAAAATTATCTTTTTTATAGTTATTTTCTTTACTATAAAAAAGATAATTTCTTTTACTCCTCATCTTGAAGCTAGAATTCAGAAGCCTAATAGAAACATTGTTTATTTCAGTTATGAGTAGTAATGAAAAAAGGTCATTTTCTATAAAAAGGTAATTTTCTTTACTATAAAACAATTTCCTTTACTGCTCATCCTGAAGCTAGAATTCAGAAGCCTAATAGAAACATTATGTTTGTTAGAGTTATAATGTGAGTAGTGATGAAAAAAGGTAATTTTCTTTACTAAAAAAGGTAATTTTCTTTACTAAAAAAGGTAATTTCTTTTCCTCCTCATCCTGAAGTTAGAATTCAGAAGCCTAACAGAAGCATTAAGTTATAATGTGAGCAGTAATGAAACACTTGAACCATTTTTCTCTCTGCATCTCAGCATTTTGTCATCTTTTTGGTGTTTTCTCCTACCCTCCCCCACTTCCCACAGCAGACACTTGCACAGTGAAAGCTGCTCTATTTCCAGCTGTGTTACCTGTTCAAAGTTGGCAGGCAGCTGAGGTCCCAGTCTCATGAGTAAATACCACCAGACCTCCAGTTTGGTCAGTGCTAAAGCTTCTGTTCTCACATGGATGGAGCTCAGTGGTTGCATGAGCAGTTTCAGCCTTTTAGCACTGCACAGGATATCTTGAAGATCAAAAAAAAAGCAGATTTTTAAGCAAGACAAATAATTAATTCACAGAGCAACAACAATGGAAAAGTTGTTAAAATATTTTGGTTTCTTTCAATGAAATATTTTAGCTTAAAATTCAATTTGCAAACCTAAAATCTACAGCAAACCAATCTTCAAGCTGTTTTACTGCTCAAACTGCTGCCTAAAGCCCTGGAAGCACCAAGTTTGGTTTCTTTCCAGTAGCAAAAATTAAATGAGATCTACAGAATACTAACATAAAAAGCAGGAAATTCACTCTTGCTATGTTACAGTCTTATTTGCCAAAGGGAAAGAAAACTCAACACTTCATATCTAGGTGCATCAGTGCTGGATGAGAATTGACAGAGCTTAAGTAACAGCATCCTGAGACCACCAACAATCATTTCCTGTCTCCCTGAGGTAGAAACTGCATGGCATGTCTGGACAGAAGTTTCTTCAAGCCTCTGCAAGTGCTCAAAAAGGTTTTTCAGCCAGCTCAGAAGCATCCACTTAAGATTGGTAAAGGATAGCAGACAGCTGCTTTGGTAGCCATGCTGGAACATGCACAGTGGACACCAATCCTGGTGTTCTTCTGGTCAAAAGAGTCTTAATCTTCTGATATTAAATTAATTAACTATTCTAAGGAACAATCATAGGATGGTTTGGGTTGGAAGGGACCTTCAAGATCTTGTTCCAACCCCCTGCAACTGGCAGAGAAACCTGCTCGCTCAGGTTGCTCTATGCCTCATCCAGCTTGGTCATTAACACTTTCATGGCTTGGAGGCTCCACAACTTATGGACAAATTGAAAGAATGCTTAGCAAATCAGCAGAAAATGTTACTTTAGGGAAGACAGGAGGAATAAATAAGGAAAAAGGAACTGCATGTCCATGAAGGAATAGTAAGTGTTATTTGAGTTTTGCTCTAAGGAAAAAAAAAAAAATCCTCCTTTTTTAACAAATTAGTGCAATGGAAAGTGAATTAAAAACTCAAAATAAAAGTTTTTAAATGTGGGTAGCAAGCAGATGTTCTGATTCTATAGTTAATAAAGTAAATGAAAGGAAATTAGTATCTAGAATCATTCTCTTAGAGCCTAGCAGGGGCTTTAAACCACCCTCCTAAGATCTTTGATATGACAAAGCACCAAACTTTCTGTTCTTAGATGAACACATTTACTCTGCTCCCTCCCTTTACTCTGCTCTCATCAGACCCCACCTGCAGTACTGTGTGCAGTTCTGGAGTCCCCAGCACAAGAAGGACATGGAACTGTTGGAGAGAGTCCAGAGGAGGGCCAGGAAAATGATCAGAGGGCTGGAGCGGCTCTGCTATGAGGACAGGCTGAGGGAGTTGGGGCTTTTCAGCCTGGAGAAGAGAAGGCTTTGAAGAGACCTTATAGCAACCTTCCAGTATCTGAAGGAGGACTACAGGAAGGCTGGGGAGGGACTGTTCACAAGGTCTTGTAATGACAGGACAAGGAGGAATGGGTTCAAACTGGTAGAAGGGAGATTTGAACGGGATGTTAGGAGAAAGTTCTTCACAGTGAGGGTGGTGAGACACTAGCACAGGTTGCCCAGGGAGGCTGTGTCTGCTCCCTCTCCGGATGTGTTCAAGGCCAAGTTTAATGAGGCCTTGAGTGACCTGATCTAGTGGGAGGTGTCCCTGCCTATGGCACAGGGGGATTGGAACTGGATGAGCTTTGAGGTCTCTTCCAGCCTAAATGATTCTAAGAGCAATGCAGGTTCTTTTTAACTCAGGTAAGGATTGTAAAGCTAATTCTCTTTGTGCTAAGGCAACTTTGCTCAAGCACCTAAACTGAGTAAAAAATTGACCTGCTCTAGTGGCACGTGTCCTTACCTGTGGCAGGGGGGAGGGAGGGGTGGAACTAGCTGATCTTTGAGGTCCCTTGCAACCGAAACCATTCTATCATTCTATATGTTGACCTGTTCCAGTGCTTCACCACCCTCATGGGAAGAATTTCCAACTAATGTCTCATCTAAATCCACCTTCTTTCAGTTTGAAGCCATCACCCCTGGTTCTGTCACTCCACGCCTTTGTAAAAAAGTCTCTTTCCAGTTCTCCATGCTGGAAGGCTGATCTAAGGTCTCCCTGGAGCCTTCTCATCTTCGATGATGACAACAAATGACTATGTAAGAATCAAATCCAAACGACAACTTAAATTCAGCTAAACTAAGAAACAACCACGTTTAGCTTTCTCTTTAGTAAGTATAATCTAGGTTAAAAAAATAGTGGAGTTCAGCACAGGAAAGGCTTAAGAGATTTATTTAAATCACAGTTATACTTAAGCTAAAGCTTATACTTAACCTTTAGCTTATAGTAGCCTTCCAATATCTGAAAGGGGCCTACAGGAAAGCTGGGAAGGGACTATTCAAAAGCTCTTGTTATGACAGGAGGAGGAGGAATGGGTTTAAACTGGCAGAGGGGAAATTGAAAGTGGATGTTAGGAGGAAGTTGCTTGCAGTGAGGGTGGTGAGACACTGGCACAGGTTGCCCAGGGATGTTGTGGCTGCTCTCTCCCTGAAAGTGTTCAAGGCCAGGCTGGATGAGGCCTTGAGCAACCTGTTCTAGTGGGAGGTGTCCCTGCACAGAGGGGTTAGAACTGGATGAGCTTTGAGGTCCCTTCCAACCTAACCCATTCTGTGATTCTATGAAAGCAACTTTGTTTTTTTAAACACCTCTGGAATCCTGAAGCATTGCTCCTCTACAATTAATCCAGAGTCAAAGCCACTATCAACAGAATGTTTTAGTCTCTTCTCTCGTGCTGTGAATCAACTAAAGCACCACAAACCAAAGTTTTGTTCACTTTCTTAAAGTGATTTCCCCGAGCAGAAAGATTATGACAGAATTTACCGATCATACTGTGACTTTTCCTTAAAAACAACCACCCTAAAGACCCAGTATCTTGAATTTCACTGAGGTATATGCACAGAGTATATATAGACATGCACCACAGGTATACTTTTCATATACCCAGTTGTATGTACCATAATAATGACCACTAGACAGAATATTCTCTTCCAGTTATGTAAAAGGACAGCAGTCAAAACAATTCAGGTTTAGTTTTGTGGTTTTTTTTTTTTTTAAATCTACCTGGATTTAGAGCAAAATTATCTATTAGACTCTTCCATGCAATGAAGGCTATTTTCTTTACCACTGGTGAGCCACTACGAAACCCCAGTTCCTCCAGCTGCAGCAGGGAGTTGATAAAACTGCCACTACGATGCAGAGCCTGAGGATGAAGAAATTCAGAATGAAGCTATTTCTGGTCATCAGAAATCCCCTCACTTCAAGCCCCAGGGGTGGGCAAAATTTCCTGTCTTTTCTGCTTACCTTTCCAAGCAGTTTGACAAACAGAGGCCACAATTTCAACACGTAAGTTTCATTTTTCGTGGAGAACAACTTCTGAAGTTCTGAAATTAATTTCTGCAGACAGAAAGAAACATCATTTCTACAATAAACAGATTCAAAGTATTCAACATCCTCCTATCTGGTGTCACAACCAGCATGGAACTATGCCACCTCTGGATCAGAAGGATTTCTTTCTGTACTTTATCCTATCTGCTGGTAAATCAGTTCAATTTTGCTGCCACCTGATTAGTCAAGTTTATGGTTGGTTCTAATGAATCATAGAATGGTTTAGGTTGGAAGAGACCTCAAAGCTCATCCAGTTCCAATCCCCCTGTGCCATAGGCAGGGACACCTCCCACTAGAACAGGTCGCTCAAGACCTCATCCAGCCTGGCCTTGAACACATCCAGGGAGGGAGCAGACACAGCCTCCCTGGGCAACCTGTTCCAGTGCCTCACCATCCTCACTGTGAAGAATTTCTTCCTAACATCCCGTTCAAATCTCCCCTCCACCAATTTGAACACATTCCCCATCATCCTGTCATTACAAGACCTTGTGAACAGTCCCTCCTCAGCCCTCCTTTAGGCCCCCTTCAGATACTGGTAGGCTGCTATAAGGTCTCCTGGAAGCCTTCTCTTCTCCAGGCTGAAAAGCCCCAACTCTTTCAGCCTGTCCTCATAGCAGAGCTGCTCCAGCCCTCTGATCATCTTTGTGGCCCTCCTCTGGACTCTCTCCAACAGTTCCATGTCCTTCCAGCAGCAAAATCCAAATCCTTGAATAGCTTTAGTATTAAATGGCCTTAAATACCTGTAGTATTAAATGACCCTAAACACCGCTGTCTTTAACTCAACACAAAACTTACTGTGACCTTAAAAAAAAAGCACCTTGTTTGAGATGCACAGGAAGTTCCACCTCAACATGAGGAAAAACTTCTTGACTGTAAGGGTCACAGAGCACTGGAACAGGCTTCCCAGAGAGGTTGTGGAGTCTCCTTCTCTGGAGACTTTCAAGACCTGTCTGGATGCATTCCTGTGCGACCTGTGCTAGATTCTATGGCCCTGCTCTGGCAGGGGGGTTGGACTCGATGATCTATAGATTTCCATTCCAACCCCTAACATCCTGTGATTTGTTTGCAAACAGCAGCACTGAATAAGACAAAATAAATGAGCCCACAGCTCTGGAAGTGAAGAAGAACATGAAAATTTCATCAAGAAGACCAAGAGGGTCTCTTACTGAATAGAGTGAGGATGCTTTTAATAGCCATGGGAGATGCTAAAGTACCCAATGAAATTTCCTGCCTCCACCTTTACTCTCAGGCCACTGATATCAACTTCCCTGGTTGCTGGGCACATAGGCACTACCCATAGTGAAGAACCACTTAACTATGGGGAAGAACAACCAACCTCTGCTGATTCTAGTTCAGTGTTCTGCTTTCAGCTAGGATAAAGTTAAACTTTTCCTAGCATCTGGCATAGTGCTGTGCTTTGGGTTTAGCAGGAGGATGATGCTGATAACATGCTGATGTTTTAGTTGTTGCTAAGCAGTGCTTATCTGAAGTCAAGGACTGCTCAGTTCCCTTTGCTCTTCCAGCAAGGAGGTCCACAAAAGAGCTGGGAGGGACCATGGCCAGGAACTAGCCAAAGGGATATTCCATACCATAGTTTGTCAAGTATATGACCTTGGGGGTAGCTGATTGCCGCATGGGGACAGGTGAACAACTATACTGTGCAACACTTATTGGGTTTCATTTCTTTTTATTACTATTATTGTATTTTATTTCAGTTCTGAAGCTTGCTCTTAACCCATGAAGTTTACTTTTTTCCCCTTGATTCTCCTCCCCATCCCACTGAGCAGGGAGAAGGAGAGAGCAAGTGGCTATGTGGTGCTTATTGTCAGCTGGGGTTAAACCTTGACATTCATTGAGTGAATTATCTCCAAGAGACAACAGAAGCTTAATGGTGTGGATTAATCCTATCAAGACAAGTCACTTAAAAGAAGAAGTTATTTTCCTAACCACTGGTTGTCAAAAATCCACTGGCCCTGTACTTGCGTTGCTGTTCCATCAATTTTGCTGTCCAAACTGCTGTCAAGTCACTGTCAACTCACTACCTATACTGAGAGAATAAAACCTAAAACCTCTCCAAGCAACCAACAATTCACCAGGAGGCAGCATTTTCACTTACTGTGGTCATCAGGTGCTCAGTGACAGCAGCCACCTCCTGCTGTTTCTGGAGCAGCAGTGGCATGCCCATCTCCAGGGCAGTGGCACCTCGTAGCTGCACCTTGTGAGTGGAATGGACAACCAGAGGGATGATCAGTTTTGCCCACCTCACCGCTTCTTCTCCCATCCGGGCTGGAGTTTGCTCCACTAAGCTAAATTTCAAATAAATTTTAAAAAGAAAAGAAAGAAACAACCCAAATATAAGTATTACAAATCTCAAAGATTATCTTGGTGCCATTAATGAATGTTCTCAAATCAAACATTTACAGGAAGCCGTTCTAAAGAACTTTGTTCCTAAGCAATTTTGACAGCTTGCTTAAAGCTGCAATGCTGAAATGTTTTTTTGGTTTTTTGTTTTTTTCAGGCAATGCTGAATTGTTTTTTTGGGGTTTTTTTCAGATAAAAGTCATAGAATGGTTTTGATTGGGAAAGATCTTTAAGACCATGAAGTCCAACCGTTAGTTTACCAAGTCTGGTGCTAAACCATGTCCCCTCAGCAGCACATCTCTGCCTCTGATGGGGATTCAACCAACTCCCAAGCACAAATCCAAGCTGGGCAGCGAGTGGCTGGAGAGCAGCCCTGAGGAGAGGGACTTGGGGGTGCTGGTGGAGGAAAAGCTCAACATGAGGCAGCAATGTGCACTTGCAGCCCAGAAAGCCAAGCAGAGGCTGGGCTGCAGCAGGAGAAGTGTGGCCAGCAGGGCCAGGGAGGTGATTCTCCCCATCTGTTCCACCCTGCTGAGACCCCATCTGGAGTACTGCATCCAGTTCTGGAGCCCCTGGGACAAGAGGGACATGGAGATGCTGGAGTGTGTCCAGAGAAGGGCCACGAGGATGCTCAGAGGGCTGCAGCACCTCTGCTGTGAGCACAGCCTGAAAGAGTTGGGGCTGTGCAGTCTGGAGAAGAGGAGGCTCCCAGGTGACCTTCTTGTGGCCTTCCAGGATCTGAAGGGGGCTACAGAAAATTGGGGAGGGACTTTTGAGGCTATCAGGGAGTGACAGGACTAGGGGGAATGGAGCAAAGAGTGGATGTGAGGAGGAAGCTGTTGAGCATGAGAGTGGTGAGAGCCTGGAATGGGTTGCCCAGGGAGGTGTTTGGGGCCACATCCCTGGAGGAGTTTGCAGCCAGGCTGGCAGAGGCTGTGGGCAGCCTGATCTAGGGTAGGGTGTCCCTGGGCATGGCAGGGGGGTTGAAACTGGATGATCCTCGCGGTCACCTCCAACCCTGACTGATTCTATGATTCTAAGTTTGAGAACCCTTTCAGTGAAGTTTCTTCTGCTGTCCAGCCTGAAACTCCCCTGATGTAACGCGAGGCTGTTTCATCCTATCACTTTTCACTAGGGAGAACAGACCAACTCCCACCTGGCTCCAGCCTCCTTTCAGGGAGTTGCAGAAAGCAATGAGGTCTGCCCTCAGCCTCTTTTTCCCCAGGCTGAACAAACCCAGGTCTCTCAGCTGCTCCTCACCAGCCCTGTTCTCCAGACCTTTCACCAGTTTCATTGTCTCTCCATGGACCTACTCCAGCCCCTCCCTCAATGTCTTGGAGTGAGTGGCCCAAAAATAAACCCAGCACTCAAGGTGCACATGTAAACATTCACCTCACCAGTGCTGAGCAGAGGAGGACAACCACTTCCCTGAGCAAAGCAGACTGACATTTCCAGCTCTCCTCTCTACCACAACTTTTTGGTCAAAAGAGCTGAACTGAGAGCCTGCACAAACTACCACTTCCTTACAAGTGACCAAGTACCAAGTTTGCTCATCAACCTGCCCTTGTGTGCTCCTAGCAGCCCAGAGCAGCTCCCACAGGCTGAGTGAGTTGGAAACAACAGATGTCTGCTCCTGAAGAGCTCAAACCCTGAAGCAGCACAGGATTGCACAGATTCAACATACGTTAGGCCATTATACAGGCCATGCAGGTTGCCATTATCTTATCCCTCTTTCACCAAGCTGTTAGGAAATAGTTTACCACACTGTGCACTATGTTTACACCATCCCACAGAGAAGACAGCAAGGCTTTCAGAAATTGGAGCACCCAGCAGATAGGCAAATTGGCTTGGAGCACCAGAAGGGTTTGCTATATTAAGGAAAACTGCTGTCTTTCAAGTGATTTTATGAAAACTGCAGGGCAAGCAATTCTTAGAAGAGATTTTCCGTTCCATTTGTCAGCAGTCACACTTCAGAACCAAGTTTTGTCTTACTACTGCCACCAATCATCCTGAGACTCTCTGTTTAAATATTCTTTTCAGGTGCAACTCTGGTACATTAATTTCCAGAAACAACAGACTAGTAAAGCTCAGATTTGTAAGAGGAATTACTGTGCAAGAAGTTGTTAAAGTAAATTCTAGTCTTTAGCTTCTCTGCTTCAAAAAACAGATGTACTAGAGAAAATAAGCAACTGATTACTACCTCAGTTTAAAAGGGATTTGCAGTTCAAACCAGATGCAAAGTTTAACACTTAAAAACTGAAGATATAAAAAGATATAAACTGGACATGCTCCTGTGTGGCCTTCTCTAGATGAACCTGCCTTGGCAGAGGGGTTGGCCTTGATGTCCAGAGGTCTCTTCCAATCTCTGCCATTCTATGATTCAACATAGAATCATAGGACGGTTTAGGTTGGAAGGGACCTCAAATATCACCCAAATATCCAACGCCATGCCATAGGCATGGACATACTAGAACAGGTTGTTCAAGGCCTCATCCAACCTGGCCTTCAACACCTCCAGGGAGGGAGCATCCACAACCTCCCTGGGCAACCTGTGCCAGTGTCTCACCACCCTCACTGTAAAGAACTTCCATATTGGCTAAGAAATTAAATTGGTACTAAGTAAAGATAAAATTTGACTATTCTAGCACTGACCAAGAAAAAAAAAAAACAAAAAACTAAGAATCAAATCACATGCCTATTATTGACCCTAAAAAGCCCCCTTTAGAATTAAAACACTGCAGTAAAATTTGTAAAACATCACAGAGAGGCTTTAAGATAAACCCCCAAATGTCCGAGCTTCTCAAACAGGTAGGTCATGAAAACAAAAATATAGAATGGAAGAACAAGACTTGAAGTGTCCAAAACTCTGGAACTAATTTCTAGCCAGGCATTAAAAATGAAAACTGACTATTGACCACTTCATGCCCAAATTGTTGCATTATCATTATTTCAAGAGAACCACCTGCAAGAAGAGAGGAAGTTATCAGCTCACACAATTTCACACTGTTCTGTCTGTAAAGCAAAACACTGTGGGAAAAGTCTTCAACATACTGAACACCTCAAAGAGCACTTCAGTATATTCAGTGCCACAAAGATTTTGTTTCAAGTGTTGCCCCAAAACATTAAGCAACTGCTTTAACAACTTAATCTTGCAGTGAACTTACCGTATAATAACGTTTAGTGCTTCATATTCAACCACTGAAGACTGTAAATCCCCTTTAGTGAAGATTGCTTCTAAGGTAGAAATAATATTGGGCACCTGAAGAGAGAAGAATGTTACAGTGAGGACCTAAGAAGAAATTTTTCCAACATGAGCTGTAATTACTTTTTTTTCCCCCCAGGAATGTGATTGGATTATGCTTGGTTTAGTTTTAAAGGTTAGAGCTCTGATCAAACTGCAGCATAATCTAAAGGGAGAAGAGCAAGAAGATGAGGCCAGACTCTTGTCAGTAGTGTCCAGTGACAGGCTAAGGGGCAACAGGCACGAACTGGAAGCCAGGAGGTTCTACTTAAAGATGAGGAAAAACTTGTTTGTCGTGAGGGTTCTGGAACCCTGGAGCAAGCTGCCCAGAAAGGTTGTGAAGTTTCCTCTGGAGAGCTTCCAAACCCACCTGGCTACTGTGATGCTGGGCAAGCTGCTGCACGTGCTCCTGCTTTGGCAAAGGGACTGGACTGGAGGATGTCCAGAGGTCTCCTCCAGTGCCCAGCATGCTGGAATTTCTCCCCTGCAGTGCTTCACAGAGAAGCAATAATTTGTTGTTTCATTTCCCCTGTACCTGCCCTTAAAATATTTCCCAGAACTTCATCCCTAAACTTGGCCATCAAGCTAGTGGAAAACAACCTTCAGATTGAAAGGCTACTGAACAGGGAGTGACAAAGAGAAAAGCTACTGAACAGGGAGTGACAAAGAGACTGCAAGAGCCTCGTCTACCTTGTGAAATCAGGTCTGCCAAAGAAAGGAGTGAAGAAACTTACCTCCTTTTGAACAATTTCAGAAGGAAAGGTCTGCTTAGAGATCACCCAAAGTGCCCGAGTACGAGTGTTCTTGTCTGAAGTTTTGACAGCAACACTGGTCACCTCTGACAGCAGGTCTCGTATCTCAGTTGCTGAAAGCAGAACAAATAGCACTCAAAAGTCTGTTTCTACGTACCCTCTGGAAAAAAATTCTTCCTTCTCTCCAGTCTGAACTGCCCTCTTTTCGTAAGAACCATCACCACTTGTCCTGGCACAACAGACCCTGAGAAAAAGTCTGTCCCCAGCTTTCTGATCAGCTCCTTCAAGTACTGACAGGCCACCAGGTCTCCCTAGAGCCTTCTCTTCTCCAGGCTGAACAACCTCAACTCTCTCAGGCTGGCTCACAGCAGAGGTTTTCCACCCGTGTGATCACTCCTCCAGACCCGCTCCTTTACATTAATGTCCCAAAGAACAACACTTGATGTCTTAAAGGCAACTTTTTGCAAAAAGGCTCAAACTGTATCAAACAGAGACACTATTAATGTAGTGTATCTACATGACCTTTATGAGAAACCACTAAACTAGAAGACAACTTCACCTAAAACAACTAATGGTACAGCTTAAACATTTAGCCATTCAAAACTTCTTGGATTTCAAGTGAATTTAGCAGCACTTTTGTCAACTTCCCTGCTGTGCTGGCATCCATAAATCTTAGAGTCTATGAGAAGCTTAAACTGAAAATACAAGAAGCTTATTACTCCAAAAACAATCAGGCCAACAGATGACTTGCATGCAACTGGGAAGAGAGGTAAGAGAAATCCTGTATTCCTTTAAAATTCAAAGCTAATGAAGCCTGCTTTCTTAAAGGATCTCCTTTATCAAGGAAACAAACTCAAATACACTCCTTTCCTGAATCAAGAGTAACTGGTTTTTGTCCTTCCTCCTTAACTCTCCAGTGCTTTCATGTCTGAAGCCTGACATTCTCTAACAAAATTGGCTGTGATTTAATAAACAGTTTAAAAGCATAGCAGGGGAAAGGAAAGAGAACACACATATTATTGTAGACGTGTAAAGCAAGCTAAGTTTTGCATCTAGGAAAGCAGGCACTGAAAAACTGAGCAGGACTGAAAGGACTCAAGTTTCAATGAGCAGAATTGCAAAGCCAGGTGAAAAAAAACGCTCTCTGCACATAGGGACCTCAAAGATCATCTAGTTCCAACCCCCAGTGTATGATTTTCTTCAGCCTATCCTGAGGTTAAGACATAACAGAACTCAGAGATACAGACACACACACCCCCACATTGCCAGCATCCACCCCGAGGTTGGTTTGCTTACCTGATAATTCAGATACAATACTTGAATTAAAAACACAGAATCCCAGTGCCTGCAACGCTGCATTATTCAGCTCTGAGTTCTGATTAGAAATATGTGCCTGGAAGGAAAAAAAAAAAAAAAAAAGAAAAAAACAAAACACAAAGATAAACTGTCAGTTGACAGAGAGTAGCTGTGAGGTGTAGTCTTGATATCAACACTCCTGCTTCAAGAAGAGAGCTCTGGAAAGAAAATACTTTATGCAAAATGCACCCTTGTAGGAAACTCTTCCTGATTACACACACTTCAAATCAACCAGAGCATCTCAAGATATTTTCACTCTCTGATCAAATCAACCAGAGCATCTCAAGACATTGTCACTCTCTGATTTGGACACCTCTACTGAATTACGTTCTACGCATCTAAGGGTCTTTATTTCTTTATGGGCTGTTACTTGACTCACCAGTTGTTTTTAAACACCTAAAGCAAAGAGGGGGAAAAAAAAAAAAAAGCGGCTAAAAATGTTCTTTACATTAAACTTCAGAAGAATGTTACAGTTGCCACATATTCCAAATCCCCAAAGTGTTCTTCTAAAGGCACAGGGAACATGCTGCATAGCTTTTCACTGCATAACACTGCCTGAACACATGCAAGATCCTGTATTTCACTTTTTTTCTGTATCAATTCTGAAGATGTATTTTGCCAACAAATGCTCCCTGCTATACCACTAGCTTTAATTCATAAAATGGCTTAGGTTGGAAGGGACCTCAGAGTTCATCTATTCCAGCCTTCCTGCCACAGGCAGGGGTGTCTCTCAACAAGACTCAGCTGCTCAAGGTCTCAGCCAACCCAGCCTTGAACACTCCCAGGCAGAAGGCATCCACAACTTCCCTTGGCAGCCTATTCCACAGTCTCACCACCTTCTTCCTAAGGTCCAGTATAACCTTACTCTGCCTCAGTTTCAACCCATTCCCCCTTGCCCTGTCTCTAGACAGCCTTAGGAAAAGTCCCTCTGCAGCCTTCCTGTAGGATCCCTTCAGGTATTGAAAGGCAGCTCTAAGATCCCCCAGAGTCTTCTCCAGGCTGAACAACCCAAGCTCCCTCAGCCTGTCCTCAGGGCAGAGGTGTTCCAGTCCTTGCATCATCTTCATGGCCCTCATCTCTACTAACTCCAACAGATCTTATTAAATAAATGAGCTCACAACCAATTCCTGCAGTGGCCACCGTAACTCTGGCCATCTAAGCTCATTTTTGTTCACTGAAGGGTAGAAAGCCATAGAATCAGCAAGGGTTGGAAGGCACCACAAGGACTATCTAGTTCCAACCCCCCTGCCATGCCCAGGGGGGCCCTGCCCTAGATCAGGCTGCCCACAGCCTCTGCCAGCCTGGCTGCAAACCCCTCCAGGGATCTGGCCCCAAACCCCTCCCTGGGCAACCCATTCCAGCCTCTCACCACTCTCAAGCTCAACAACTTCCTCCTCACCTCCAGTCTCAATCTCCCCACCTCCAGCTTTGCTCCATTCCCCCTTGTCCTCTCACTCCCTGATAGCCTCAAAAGTCCCTCCCCAGCTTTTCTTGTAAGTCCCCTTCAGATCCTGGAAGGCCACAAGTAGGTCACCTGGGAGCCTCCTCTTCTCCAGACTGACCAGTCCCAACTTTTTCAGTCTGTCCTCATAGCAGAGGTGCTGCAGCCCTCTGAGCATCCTCCTGGCCCTTCTCTGGACACACTCCAGCATCTCCACATCCCTCTTGTCCCAGGGACTCCACAACTGGATGCAGTACCCCAGGTGGGGTCTCAGCAGAGCACATTAGAGAAGGAGAATCACCTCCCTGGCCCTGCTGGCCACACTGCTCCTGCTGCAGCCCAGGCTCTGCTTGGCTTTCTGGGCTGCAAGTGCACACTGCTGCCTCATCTTGAGCTTCTCCTCCACCAGCACCCCCAAGTCCCTCTCCTCAGGGCTGCTCTTCAGCCAGTCCCTGCGCAGCCTGGATTTGTGCTTGCAAAGTCAAACCAAAAAGACATACCTTGAACACTCTGCATAGCCGAGGAAAGTGCTTCCTGACGTTTGCAGTGAACTGTTTGCTTTCCTCACCGGTCAAGCGACTTGAAGGAGCAGAAAGGAAACCAAGCAAAATCCACAGGTTAAACATGTTGTGATTGGCACAACTTTACATTTCCAAGCATAACTCATTAGCTAGCACAGAAGCACTTCTCTGCCTAGCAAGCTAAAACGTGATCACAAGTTGTAACACAACACTGTTTGAAGTCACAGAGCAAAACCACCACTCAGCACAGCTGGCCTGACACATCATCACAATATTGTGTTATAAAGTACACTGATCCTATTATACTAGAAAAAAAAAATTATTAATGACCCTTTCTGTGCTTATGGAGTATAACAAACAAAACCAAACCAAACTGGAAGGCTTTGTTTTGTCAAGTTAGAACCACAGACTCACAGGTCTCTATAGAAACCGCAGAATCAATTGCACCAACTTCAAATGAATGCAAAAAAAATAAAAAAAAACAACCGAAAAAACCCAGAAGAAACCAAAAAACGAGGGAAACTTTCCAGGGAATTACAGGAGCTTTCAAAAGTTCATTCCTCTAAATCAGCTGAGGAACGCAGGCTCCTCACAGCAGGCAGATTCTGGTTTGACAACCAGCAGCGGTGACTTTGCATGTTGCTGAAGGGAAAAAGCCTGCGCTTGCCCCCTTGAAACGTTAAAATCACGTTAAGTGCAACCACCCAGACGATAACGTGGAGGAGCGCCTTGTTAATAGCCTAGATTAGGACTTTTTGGTCAAGTTCTGACCAGCAATTCGTTGTCTGAGGGACTGCACCTTTAAAGTTTAAAGTTGCCACCAAACGGCAAGGCGGAGACGGAAAAGCGATCGCCCCCTTTGCATATGCTAAGAAACTCCAAAGATCCAGGTAAAAGCCGAACCTCACTGCTGACTAGCAGCTTCCAGAAGCTCACGCAATTCCTACAACCACCATTCTAAACACAACCTTTCCCCCCCTCAAAAAAACCACAAACAAACTTAAGCTCGCCAATCGTTAAAGCTCAAGTGGAAACTCGTTTTCCCAACACGAAAATAGGAAAAAAGTTACGATTCTCCCAATATTCCTTCATCTGCCTCTGCAGCTGCCCAGGGAAACGCAAAAAAAGTTACGATTGGCCCAATATTCCTTCATCTGCCTCTGCAGCTGCCCAGGGAAACGCAAAGGGAGAGAACTTTCGGGTGAGCAGACACTAAAAAGCCTCCCTTCTCTCTCCCTCCGTGCCGGCCACGCAGCTCTCCGCAGCCGCCCCAACTCCAGCCCGGGCAGCAGCTTCCCTCCCCCTGGGGGCTCACCCTGCCCTGACCACGCGGGCCGAGCCCGCCAGGCCCGGCCCGCGTACCGTGCCCCCCTCCCCCCCTTCCACTCCTCCGCACCCCAACACGGGCCGAGGGCAACCGCAACCCCCTGGGCCACCGCCAGGCCTCTCCGCTCCCCTCACGTTGCCCCCCAAAGGGGAGGCGGCCGGCGGCGCTCACTTGACGATGGTGAGGTGCGCGTCGGTAAGATCCCCCGGCGGAGCGGAGGAGTCCTCCAGGGTCTCCAGCAGGGGCTGCAGGCTGGCGCCGGCGGCGAGCGGAGCGCTCATGGTAGCGGGCGATCGGGCCAGCCCAGCGCCGCCGCTCCGGACGCCGCTCGCCCCTCACAGCCTTCCCGGGCAAAGATGGCGNAATGGGAGGGCAGCAAGGCGGCGGCCCCCCAGGCCGAGCCGGCGGAACGTCGCGCGGCCGAGCGCCGAGCACATCGATGGGTTCCCGCGCGCCGCCCATTGGCGGAGCCCTGCCTGGCTTCGGGCCGCGGCCGCGGGGTCCTGGCGGGGGGAGGCGTTGGGAGGGGTCCTGCCGGCAGCCCCTTGCCGCCTGCAGGGGCGGTTGTTGGCGGCTGGAAGGGCTTCTCTAGGCCGGCCGGAGGTCAACTCTGCACAAACATAGAATCGTAGAATGGTTTAGGTTGGAAGGGACCTCAGAGGTCCCGCTAGACCCCACCTGCAGCACTGTGTGCAGTTGTGGAGCCCGCCCCACAAGAAGGACTTGGGACTATTGCAGAGAGTCCAGAGGAGGGCCACGAAGACGATCAGAGGGCTGCAGCGGCTCTGCTATGAAGAGAAGCATTACCAGCAGGGCAAGGGAGGGGATTCTGCCC
>VWZI01005980.1:0-11201 GCA_013396835.1 Psilopogon haemacephalus
GAACTGGATGATCCTTGTGATCCTTTCCAACCCTGACTGATTCTAAGATTCTAAAATGATTGTATGTCAGGATCTCTGCAACATCCCTACCACTCAGCCCTGCTGAAGAGAAATCTTCCAAGGAAAGAAAGGAAACCATGAGAAGATAAGGAGCAACAATGAACACAGGAGGATCTACAACCTTCCTTAGTCTTCCCTCATGTCTGTGTTATGACTTAGCTTAAGTTATGATGATATAAGAAAGTCTGTCAGACATCAGGCAGGATGGTTGGCTGAATGCTTCCCAGCTTTCAGAGCTCAAAACCACTTGCAGATCCACATGATTGTGAAGGCAGCATTTATCAGTAGCTGGTCACTCATTCCTTTAAAATGAAATTAAAATTAAAGACAACCAAAAAAAAGTCAGATTTAGTTTCCTTGTGCACTTTGGAAGAATTAAATGAATAGTAATTTTTAATACAGTTGTCAGAGGCTGAACTGGAAGCTAATAAAATTAAATAGAAATATCTGTTCAGGAAATTAATGTTGGAGTTTAAAGACAAAATAAATTTCTGGTACAGAAAAATCCAAGACTATGCAGGATTTTAATAATTCAGACTGTTCATTCCACTCAGGACAAGCTGGAGTTCCCAGCTGTCTCAGCATTCTTTCTGCAGATTGACTGCCAGTTTACAGTACCTACACTGGTCCTACAGAACCCTGGGCATCTGCTCCCCATATTTCATAATATTACCAAAAAGAAAAAGACAAATGTTGAGCTGCCTCTCAGACAATTACATACTGCACTGGACTCAACTGCAGCTGAACTAGACAGCAAGAGCCACACTACTTAGGAGAAATTACTAATATAGAATCATAGAATGGTTTAGGTTGGAAGAGACCTCAAAGATCATCCAGTTCCAACCCCCCTGTGCCACAGGCAGGGACACCTCCCACTAGAACAGGTCACTCAAGACCTCATCCAGCCTGGTCTTGAACGCATCCAGGGAGAGAGCAGCCACAACCTCCCTGGGCAACCTGTGCCAGTGCCTCACCACCCTCACTGTGAAGAATTTCTTCCTAACATCCCGTTCAAATCTCCCCTCTGCCAATTTGAACCCATTCCCCCTCATCCTGTCATTACAAGACCTTGTGAACAGTCCCTCCCCAGCCTTCCTGTAGGCCCCCCTCAGATACTGGAAGGCTACTATAAGGTCTCCTGGAAGCCTTCTCTTCTCCAGGCTGCAGAACCCCAACTCTCACAGCCTGTCCTCATAGCAGAGCTGCTGCAGCCCTCTGAGCATCTTTGTGGCCTCCTCTGGACTCTCTCCAGCAGTTCCATGTCCTTCCTGTGCTGGGGGCTCCAGAACTGCACACAGTACTGCAGGTGGGGTCTGAGGAGAGCAGAGTAAAGGGGGAGAATCCCCTCCCTTGCCCTGCTGGTAATGCTTCTCTTAATGCAGCCCAGGACACAGTTGCTGTCTGGGCTGTGTGTGCACACTGTTGGCTCATGTTGAGCTTCTCATCCACCCAGACCCCCAGGACCTTTTCCTCAGGAAAAGGAAAGATGAGAGAAGATGCTGGAGAGATGAGAGAAACAGATCGTTTGGTCTAGTTATCCACTAGAAGAAGAGGCAATATTGCAGTGTGCAACAAATTATGATGTGAAATGTTTGCTCTCAACATTTTGAATGTCTTCTCACCTGTCACTCTATCTGTATATCTCACTGTCACCATTTCCAAGTGGGTTTGGTACACAACCATACAATACGACAACAAAGCCATTAACAGGAATCCCTACAACTAGAATTGTAGGCAAGGGGCTGCCTTCTTGGCCTCAAGACCAATGCAAGAATTCTTTAAATCCAAAATATTTTGACGTTTTCAAAACATTATTTTTTAAAAATATATGTAGAAAAGACTGAAAGATTTTCCCACCTGTTCACTGTTCAGTTCTAACTAGTGGCCAATTCCTCAAAGCCAAGACAGTTGCTATGGCAATACCATTGTTTTGATTGGGATATAGATGGTAACAGTAACATGACCATCATTTTGTGCCTAAGTGTTTTGGTTTTTTTTTTTCCTTTAGCTCTCATCCACATTTGTTGACTTTGAAGTCCTTTCAAAACAACAAAACAGATTGCAGTCTTCAATATGAATAATGTTAAGAGATTATTATCTCTCAATACGTGGAGACAAAGGGGTGGAGGAAACGACAGTAGGAGAGATTAGGAAACAAGAAGCTATTGCCTTGCAAATGATGTGCAGAGCAACAGATTTACCAACACAAAAAGCTGCATTAAGCTCAGCCATTCTTCTTCTAGCTTTCAAAACCAGCATTCTGAAAAGAGGTGATTAAGGTTTCCAGGACACAATACAATTAACACACAGTTTTGCTGTTCAAATAAACACTTGCGTAAATGATGCCATCCAGAGGGTCCTGGACAGGTTGCAGAGGTGGGCCCAGGCCAAGCTCATGAAATTCAACAAGACCAAGTGTAAGGTCCTGCACCTGGGTCACTGCAATCCCAAGCACAAATACAGGCTGGGTGGTGAGTGGCTGGACAGAAGTCCTGACAAAAAGGACCTGGGGGTCTGGGTGGATGAGAAGCTCAACATGAGCCTGCAGTGTGCACACACAGCCCAGACAGCAACTGTGTGCTGTGCTGCAGCAAGAGCAGCTGTGGGCAGCAGGGCAAGGGAGGGGATTCTCCCCCTTTACTCTGCTCTCCTCAGACCCCACCTGCAGTACTGTGTGCAGTTCTGGAGCCCCCAGCACAAGAAGGACATGGAACTGTTGGAGCCAGTCCAGAGGAGGGCCACAAAGATGATCAGAGGACTGCAGCAGCTCTGCTATGAGGACAGGCTGAGGGAGTTGGGGCTTTTCAGCCTGGAGAAGAGAAGGCTTTGAGGAGACCTTATAGTAACCTTCCAGTATCTGAAGGGGGCTTATAGGAAGGCTGGGGAGGGACTGTTCCCAAGGTCTTGTAATTACAAGACAAGAGGTAATGGGTTTAAACTGGCAGAGGGGAGATTTAGACAGGATGTTAGGAGGAAGTTCTTTCCAGTGAGGATGGTGAGGCACCGGAACTCGTTGCCCAGGGAGATTGTAGCTGCTCCCTCCCTGGAGGTGTTGAAGACCAGGTTGGATGAGGCCTTGAGCAACCTGTTTCAGTGGGAGGTGTCCCTGCCTATGGCACAGGGGGGTTGGAACTGGATGATCTTTGAGGTCCCTTCCAACCTAAACCATTCTATGATTTTATGATGCCATATCATGAGCATTAACCTCAAGGGTAAGAACTGTGCTTTGATTCTTTGGGAAATCTTGCTTGAATCAAGCTGGAAAAATAAAATCTCATTTTACTTCTAATTCACAAATTGCATCAGGTGGGAAGGGACCTTCAAAGGTCACCTTGTCCAACCTCCTTGCAGTGAGCAGGGACACACTAGAGCAGGATTCCCAGGGCCACATTCAACCTGATCCTGTTTGTCTCCAGGGTTGAGGCCTGAACCACATCCTTGGGCAACCTGTTCCAGTATTTCACCATTCTCATTGTGAAGAACTTCCTCCTGATGCCCAATCTAAACGTACACTGCTCCAGTTTCAGACCATTGCCCCTCATCCTATCACTACAAGTCCTTCTAAAGTCCCTGCCCAGCCTTCCTGTAGGTTCACTTCAGTTATCGACATGTAGCTATAAAGTCTTTCCAGAGCCTTCACTTCTCCAGACAGAACAACTCCAATTCTCTAAACCTGTTTTCACAGGAGAAATGCTCCAGCCCTCTGATCATCTCAGTGGCCCTTCTCTGGACCCACTCCAGCAGGTCCATGCCTCTCTTCTGTTGGGGGCCAGAGTACTCCAGGTGAGCTCTCACCAGCTAATAATGCCCTGGTAGTGTTTGAGCATTCACCATAGGAGGGCAATCCTGATACAACAACAGAAAGGTGTGTGTGTGTGTGGGTTTTCATGTCCGTGTTCCTCCACTTTCAACTGACTGGGATGCATTTTGCATATTGGAACTGTATCTGTGTTATCAAGGTGTTGCTGATGCAAAGGAATGCTTTCTAAATGGGAAATCCCTGATATAGCAAACTTCCCTTCAGTTTCCAGGCTTGTTGCTAGATGGGTCAGGGCATGGACAGAAGAAGCACTCCTGGAGGTGTTAGTGCTGGTTCAGCAAGTATCACTTCAAACTCTGTGCATCATGACCCAAAGACACTGAAAACCATCCATCTGGCCACGTTAAAGTGGATGTTTTCAAATATTCAGGGGCAGAACATTCTTGATATCAATCCAAAGAGTAACTAGGATATTGCCATAGGGGTAGCAATCAGAATAAAAGGAATCTAGAATAAAAGGCACCCAGATCTCTGCATTCTATTTCTATTAGAATTCCTAGTACTCTACTTTTTTTTCCCCCCTCTTTTTCTTTTTTGCTTAACTCCCACCCAAAACCAAAACACATAGAAAAAAAACTATATGAAAGCTTGTGAAAATTTCTTTTACATTAATTCTCAAAGTGCTTTAGGATATAAGTATCTCTCAGTGACTGTCCCATTTTTAACCTAAATGTTTTCTTAATCAGTAGTGACTTAGTCCAAGGGTAGTGCCAGTAATTTCTTTGGCTCACAGTTAGTTTGCTTCCTATCAGCAATAAGATTTTTGAAACATCTCAACTCACATTAAAAATACCTCTCTACCTAAATCTGTGGATAAATTTATTCCTTCACTGTATTCTCATGGGTCAATGGATCTCATAGAACAATTGTACCCTATTTACTTAAGTTGCTCCAACCAAATAAGCTCTGCATGTATCTGATCTCCAAAAGATACTTTAGAGTGAAATGATTGATGTATTCTTTCAAGGTCACTAGTATAATGTTTTGCATTCATAGATATCCATTAGATTTCCACTACAGAAAGTTAATTCAGGACTTCACCTGAGACTTCCCCAGCCTCAAAGTAATGTGACTCAGCCTGGAGAAGAGAAGACTTCGAGGAGACCTTATAGCAGCCTACCAATATCTGAAGGGGGCCTACAGGAAGGCTGGGGAGGGACTGTTCACAAGGTCTTGTAATGACAGGACGAGGGGGAATGGGTTCAAGTTGGCGGAGGGGAGATTTGAATGGGATGTTAGGAAGAAATTCTTCACAGTGAAGGTGGTGAGACACTGGAACAGGTTGCCCAGGGAGGTTGTGACTGCTCCCTCCCTGAATGTGTTCAAGGCCAGGCTGGATGAGGTCTTGAGTGACCTGATCTAGTGGGAGGTGTCCCTGCCTATGGTGGGGCGTTGGAACTGGATGATCTTTGAGGTCTCTTCCAACCTAAACCATTCTATGATTCTATGATTCCAAACTGCTAGCACTGCTCTTCATTAAAGAGTTTGGAACTTATATTTAAACAAAATATGATCAGACCTGAATCTCCAAAAAGCAAAGAATAGAACATTACAGACTGAAGATCAAGCCAGTTTGAGAGCTCTGACCCAAGCGTTCCACCTTCTTGTGAAGATGAGCCAAAACACAAGCAAGACCTGTCACTTTATTCCACCATGAAAGCACTAAGTAATGTCAAAGAAACACTGCAGCTTTGGTTGGAAGCGACCATCAGAATCATTGAGTCCAACCACTATCAAACTCCACCAAGTCTGTGTTTAAACCACATCCCTCGGTACCACATCTCTCCATCTTTTAAACACCTTGAGGGATAGGGATTCAGCCACCCCCCTGGGGAGCCTGGTGCAGTCTTTGAGAGCCCTTTCCATCAAGAATTCTCTTCTAATATCCAACTTAAACCTCCCCTGGTGCAGCTTGGGGCATTTCCTCTCATCCTATAGTTGCTACTAGGGAGAACAGACCAATGCCCACCTCCCTCCAACCTCTTTTCAAGAAGTTGTAGAGAGCAATGAGGTCTCCCCTCAGCCTCCTTTTCTCCAAACTAAACAACCCCAGTTCCCTCAGCTGCTCCTCATAAGGCTTGTCCTAGCAGTAAGAGGAAGCATTTAAGAAAGTTCACATTTGTATTGCTTTTATATCCTATTGGACACAGAAATACCACTTGTGACTAACAGTGATATCCTGGGGGCTGTGCATGTCACATCCAGTATAATCTGACATTGGCTGCCTTAAGCAGAGCTGCTATTACTTGTTTTCATTTGACTCCAGGCAGCCCTGTTATTTAAGAATTAAAAGCTTACTGCTTTTACATCGCTCTAGCATGGGTACTCAGCAGAATACTTTGTCATGCTTGCTCTGAGAGTGTGTAAATGCACACACATTACACTCATACAGAAGCAGAGCAAGTACCCTTAACAAAAAGTTGCCTTCTGGGAACTTTTGTGGTGCACAAACACCAGGATCAATGCAATTTGTCAGCAAAACACAGAGAAAATGATCCTGTTCATGAGCTTTGCATGAGAGCTCAATGGCCTTTAAGACTATCTACAAGGGAGTCATTTCATTGAGTGCTTCAAACTTCCCACAGAGACCCAAGAATTCTCAACTAGGAAGGCAACAGTGTGACCTCTAGGATTAGAATGACAAGAGTGAGGTAAAAATAAAGAACCTAAACACTACTATATCACAGGAACTGAAATCTTCATCATAGAACAATGAAGGAGTGGTGTTGGGAGTCACAGAGAATCACAGAGTTGCTTCAGTTGGAAAAGACCTCTAAGATCATTGAATACAACTGTCAAACTAAAACCACCATGGCTGTTAAGCCATGTTCCAAAGTGCCATGTCTACATGTTTCTTGAACACCTCCAGGGATGGTGACTCCACCACCTCCCTAAGCAGCCTGTTCCAAGGCCTGATCACCCTTGCAGGAAAATATTTTTTTACCGAATATCCAACCTAAACCTCCCCTGGCACACTTCCAGGCCATATTCTCTCATTCTGTCACCTGATACTAGGGAGAAGAGACCAAGCCTCACCTCCCTCCAACCCAATTTCAGGGAGTTGTAGAGAGCAATGAGGTCTCCCCTCGCTTTGCTTTTCACCAAACTGAAGGATCCCTATCAGTGATTTTTGAAGTATTACTAACCTTAAACCCATTAGTTATGTAGCAATATGCATCTTTTCTGGCTCTACTTAATTCTGATTAGCCTTCCAATCATCATAAACTAAAAATATATTTGAGCTAAAGCAAAATATAACCTGAAAGGGATTACTGTGTATTTTGTGGGTTCTGTGTCTCAGAATATACATCTCTCTTTATTTTCTATATACGCATCTACAAAGCCTAAGGTGTTTAAAAGATACCTAGCTCAAACAACAACTACAGTCAAAACTCTTTATCTGTACATGTCAGGTGGCTGCAGACAGAGTTTAGAAGTCCATCAAATTCAAATTTAGCATTGTAAGGAATTTCTATTGATAGCTTATTTCAAATGAAAAAAAAACCCCAACTCTTCCATCATGAAAAAGGCTTAATGTTTTACCATAGTAAGTCGTCAAGGTGTTGATTTAAAATACATAATTTACTGATCTGGAAGTGCAAACACCTTATTATTACTAGAACTTCTAGGAAGAAACTGCATCCAGTTTTTTACTTCCTATTAAAAGAGGGATGTGGACATGCTGGAGTGTATCCAGAGAAGGGCCACAAGGATGCTCAGAGGGCTGCAGCACCTCTGCTATGAGGACAGACTGAAAGAGTTGGGGCTGTTCAGTCTGGAGAAGAGGAGGCTCCCAGGTGACCTTCTTGTGGCCTTCCAGTATCTGAAGGGGGGCTACAAAAAAAGCTGGGAAGGGACTTTTGAGGCTATCAGGTAGTGACAGGACTAGGGAGGTGGGGAAATTCAGACTGGACATGAGTAGGAAGTCCTTCGCCATGAGAGTGGTGAGAGCCTGCAATGGGTTGCCCAGGGAAGCTGTTGGGGCCCCATCCCTGGAGGTATTTGCAGCCAGGCTGGATTAGGCTGTGGGCAGCCTGATGTAGGGTAGGGTGTCCCTGGGCATGGCAGGGGGGTTGGAACTGGATGATCCTTCTGGTCCTTTCCAACCCTGACTGATTCTATGATTCTATGAAATTCTCTCACAAGGCTGATGAGGAACTGGAACAGGTTGCCCAGGGAAGCTGTGGAGGCTCCAAGCCTGGAAGTGTTCAAAGCCAGGTTGGACAGGGCCTTGAACAAGCTGGCCTAGTTGGAGGTATCCCTGCCTAAGGCAAGGGGTTGGAACTAGATGATCTTGCAGGTCTCTTCCAACCCAAACTGTTCTAAGATTCTATGAGTATCTGAAAAAGATCAATGAAGTGGTTTAACTCTGGAAAACACAAGGAGTTACACACAGACCTGATGCTCTACCATTTCTGAATCTGTCTCAATCTTTATATCCTCTGTGGTTCTTACTAGTACAGGTATAGTCACACCAATAGTGACAATTACCAGATTTGCTTGGGTATCACTTTCATCAGACAAAAGACCACGTTTCCTTATAGATTCAAAGATCAGCTTCCAGGATTTACGGCGGTTATTGTCTGAGTGTTTCACTCCAATCTTCTCTCTCTTTAGAATGGTGCTAAATCACCCAGAGCGACTCCTCTATATATTACAAAGTTTATGATGCAGCAAGCATCTGCTGCAAGGAATGGTTCCATTTCCTATACAGAGCCATATGTGTACATGACACTGAGAAGATATTCATTGCGCTCAGCTTGTGCACAAGCTCAGCCAGACAATTCTGATCCCTCTTGCGTTTAACCTTTTTCTGGTTCATCCTATTCTTTTCTCCTCCAGCTCACATAGAAACATAGAAAGCGCTGGGTTGGAAGAGACCTTTAAAGGTCATCTATTCCAATCCTCCTTCATTAAGCAGGGTCATTCAAAACTAGATCAGGTTGCTCAGAGCCCCATCATGCCTAACTAGGAATGTCTCCAGAGATTAGGCCTCCACCACCTCTCTGGGCAACCCATTCCTACATTTCGCCTCTCTCAGAGTAAAGAAATATTTCCTAATGTCCAATCTAAACCTACCCCTCTCTAGTTTAAAATCTTTGCCTCTGGACGCAGTGCTGCATGTTCTTGTAAAGAGCCCCTCTCCAGCTTCATTTGAGAGATGTCAGAGCTCTAAACGGTCACACAGCCACTGCACACATTTTCATGGGGATGGATCTGTCACTGATCATGAACAGATTAGTCCTAGCACCTCATAAAACATAAAAAAGCTGAGGAATATAATTTAGCACAGAGTAAATATTGACATGACAGGTTATGTAGGCCATCATCCAATACAGGAGGAAAGTCCCTTTCTTGTACAAAACCACATTAAGGAAATCAAAGTAGGAAAGTTCCAGATATCAGAGTGAGTAATTAACAAAACTGTGGGAGGCAAAGAAAGTTTAGCAGCATCAAATGTTTCATTTAATTACAAATAAATGTATTAAGTGTCTTGAACCTTCTATGTTGTGGGGGGTTTTTTTCTAGAATATCATTGTTTTCTGCACAGTTCTTTTGCAGATGGGATAAAAGTCAATAAAAGCCAAGCACCACATTCTGAACCTCATCACAATAGCCAATGCACTTCAACAGAAAAAGAAAAGCCTGCAGTAAGTTGCATATGTAACAAATAGAGGGGACAGTTTTCCACCCTCCTCATCATGTTACATATCTGAACAACAACCTCCCAAAAGTTTCATCTCAAGGGGCAGAGGTGGCACGTCTGATTTCTCAAACACAACATTTTGTTATGTGTGTTCAGTTATTGTGCCACTCACTACAAGAACAACATCGTGTCCATGGCACAGCAATGTGCCCTTGTGGCCAAGAAGGCCAATGTGATCCTGGGGTGTATTTAGAAGAGTGTATCCAGCAGATCTAGGGAGGTTCTACTCCCTCTCTACTCTGCCCTGGTCAGACCTCATCTTGAGTACTACATTCAGTTTTGGGCTCCCCAGTATAAGAGGGACAGGGATCTGCTTGAGTCCAACAGAGGGCTACAAGGATGATTAGGGGACCGGAGCGTTGTCTGATGAGGAGAAGCTGAGGCACCTGGAGCCGCTTGGTCTGAAGAAGAGAAGACTGAGAGGAGATTTAATCAGTGTCTATAAAATATCTGAGGGCTGGGGGTCAGGAGGGGGAGGACAGGCTCTACTCACTTGCTCCCAAGGAGCAAGGAGCAATGAATGTAAGCTGCAGCACAGGAAGCTCCACCTCAACATGAGGAAGAACTTCTTTACTGTAAGGGTCCCAGAGAAGTTGTGGAGTCTCCTTCTCTGGAGACTCTCAAGGCCTGTCTGGATGCATTCCTCTGTGGCCTGAGCTAGATTGTATGGTCCTGCTCTGGCAGGGGGATTGGACTCAATGACCTCTTTGGGTCCCTTTCAAACCCTGACATCCTGTGATCCTGTGGTGCTGGAGGAGGTCCAGAGAAGGGCAACAAAGCTGGTGGAGGGTCAGGAGAACAGTGAGTAGCAGTTGCGGGAACTGGGGTTGTTTAGTCTGGAGAAGAGGAAGCTGAGGAGTGACCTCATTGCTTCTACAACTCCCTGAAAGGAGGTTGGACTGAGGTGGGAGTCAATCTCTTCTCCCTAGTATTAGGTGATAGAACAAGAGGAAACAGCCTGAAATTGTGCCAGGGTTGGATATTAAGCAATATGTCTTTCCTGAAAGAGCAGTCAGGCATTGGAATAGGCTGCCCAGTGAGGTGGAGTCTCTGGCCCTAAAGGCATTAAAGAAATGTGTGGACATGGCACTTTGGGACATGGTTTCATAGAATCATAGAATGGTTTAGGTTGGAAGAGACCTCAAAGATCATCCAGTTCCAACCCCCCGCCACAGGCAGGGACACCTCCCACTAGATCAGGTCACTCAAGACCTCATCCAGCCTGGTCTTGAACACATCCAGGGAGGGAGCAGTCACAACCTCCCTGGGCAACCTGTTCCAGTGCCTCACCACCCTCACTGTGAAGAATTTCTTCCTAACATCCCATTCAAATCTCCCCTCCACCAATTTGAACCCATTCGCCCTCATCCTGCCATTACAAGACCTTGTGAACAGGTTTAACGGCCATGGTGGTATTGCTTGTTGGGCTTACCTTAGAGGTCTTTTCCAACTGAAGCAATTTTATGATTCTACAATTACACATCTCATGAGCAGTGTAGGAGACACTGCACCTGGTGGTTTAGAGCAAATGCATTGGGGGGTGTTTCTCATCTTTCATTAAAAGATCTTCAGCTCCATCCAAATTTATGCTCAGTTATTTTCATTTACAAGATT
>VWZI01005980.1:20001-46723 GCA_013396835.1 Psilopogon haemacephalus
GGATGAGGTCTTGAGCAACCTGATCTAGTGGGAGGTGTCCCTGCCTATGGCACAGGGAGGTTGGAACTGGATGATCTTTGAGGTCTCTTCCAACCTAAACCATTCTATGATTCTATCTTTGTCAGGAAGGGCAATCTTCCCATTGAGAGAGTTGTGCTAACTGCCTGGAAATTCAGAGCTGTTGAATATCAACCCCAAGCTGTTTAAAAGCAAATCCTGATATGTTAAGACAAAACTAATTTATAATTCTTTCACCAGTAAATCTAGGTTTAAAGCAAAAACATCATTGGCCCTGCATGAACTCACTTTAACCCCAGGCAGAGTTGTGCATTCATAGAATCACAGAATAGGTTAGGTTGAAAGGGACCTCAAAGAACCTCCAGTTCCAAACCCCCACCACAGGCAGGGACACCTCCCACTAAAACATGTCACCTGCAGCTCAGCTCATCCCTCTTGAGAATAAACATTCTGCCAAAATTCAACAAGCTCACCTGACTTGCAGTTCATCATAGAATCATGGAATGGTTTAGGTTAGCCACAGCTCACTATAACCTATGCCTCTGGCTTACTTCACTCCAACCTCCTTTCAGGGAGTTGTAGAAAGCAATGAGGTTTCCTCTCAGCGCCTCCATCTCCAGATGTTTAACATCAGACAGGAGGGAGGCCATTCTCCTGTCTGCTTGCCTGGAAGTCTGTCTTATTATGCCTGATTTAGATTGGAGGTTTTTTTGCATGGTGATGACTTATCATAATCGACAGCTTATTTGTGTGATCACTGCTGTGAGTGACTGAGGGTTGGTGGTCTTCATTTGCATTCGAATGCTCATGCCCAAAGCAAAGGTTTGGGAAGTCAGGCACATGCTTCCTACTCTTTCATAGAATCATAGAATGGCTTAGTTTAGAAGGGACCTCAAAGATCATCCAGTTCCAACCCCCCCACCATAGGCAGGGACACCTCTCACTAGAACAGGTCACTCAAGGCCTCATCCAACCTGGCCTTCAACACCTCCAGGGAAGGAGCAGCCACAACCTTCTTGGGCAATCTGTGCCAGTGTCTCACCACCCTCACGGTAAAGAACTTCCTGTTTAAATCTCCCCTCTGCCAGTTTAAACCCATTACTTCTTGTCCTGTCACTACAAGACCTTGTCAATAGCCCCTCCCCAGCCTTCCTGTAGGCCCCTTCCAGATACTGGAAGGCTACTTACTAAGTCTCTTCAAAGCCTTCTCTTCTCCAGGCTGAAAAGCCCCAACTCTTTCAGCCTGTCCTCATAATACCTCTGTGGTAGGAAAAGACCTTTAAGACCTTTGAGTGCAACCACTACCTAACTCTGCCAAAGCTGATGCTAAACCATGTCCCTTAGCACCACATCTCAGGTTTTTAAATACCTCTAGAGATGGGGATTCAACCACCTCCCTGGTGGTTGAATTTCAGTATTCCAGTTTTCAAGAACCCTTTCAGCCAAGAAGTTTCTTCTAATATCCAACTTAAACCTTGTGGCCATTTCCTCTCCTCCTATCACTTTTTACCAGGTAGAAAAGACCAACATCTGCCTGGTTCCAACCTCCCACATCCTCTTCCACTCCATCAGTAATTCTCTTTCCCCCTTTCTCTTCCACTTTGAGAAGGAGAAGGGGTTAACAGAGAGCAGCTATTATTCATCTAGTGACCAGCTCAGCCCTAACTCATGACAGTGTATTTTATATACATTTATATATATAAAAATCCCACATAGGCTGCAAACAAACCTTAATTCTATTCATCAGCGCTGACATTTATGTTTATTTTTATTCACAACATGTTTCCCTCCTTATAGGTCACTGCATGGCACCACAGCCCACTCAGCACCTCCAGCAGTGTCTCACAACAGCTGTTCTACCACGCCTGAGAGAGCTGGTGTTCCAGGCAGGAAAAACTTCTGCCTTTCCAAGGCTTTTTTTTGTTGGGTTTGTTGTTTGGTTTTTTTTTTTTCATCATTTCAGGATATATTTTTTTTTTTAATGAAATGTAGATAAATCAAGCATCCACCACCACCAGCTGCTTGATTTTCTGCCCAAACATCCACAATTCANNGTAGGTTTAAGGAAAGTTAAGTATTATATGGAACTATTTTATGAACACACACAAAAAAAAGGTTGGGGACCCTTTACTCTAAAAGTAGAGGTCGCAAGGGTGCCAAATAAAGGTTTTATTCTACAGAATAAAATGATAAATATTCAGCTGAGCAGAAGTTTTGAACTTGTATTCTGCAGAATAAAATTATAAATATTCAGCTGAAGAGAAATTCTGAACTTTTACTCTACAGAGAAAAATAAATATTCAGATTAATAAAAGTTGCATGAGAAATGTTGGGGGAAGAGGGAGGGATATAAAACAAAGGCCACTAAGCACCCTGAAAATGGTATTCAGTCTTTAATGCACGATTTGGAATTGGCTGGAGAAGGGGAAAAAATGATGAGTGTATTTACAGTGTTTTGGCATAAGTCAGCAACTATCTAGCAGTGTTCAGAACAGATTCACAGCTTCTAGCTCTTAACTATCTGCTTTTAGAATCATAGAATCATTAAAGTTGGAAAAGACCTCCAAGATCATCAAGTCCAAATGTTTTGTAGCAAGGCTTTATGGGCTCAAGGCTCAGAGAGAATAACATAAAGGATGCAGGATCTGTAATAAAAAGCCACATCTCCTGGATGCTGTGGGACAGCTAGGAATAGACACTGGGTCCCACAGCTGGCTTAATGCTTTTGCCAGATTCCTCACTGCCTTTTCATAATACAATGACAGTTGTTTGACAGTTGTTATTTAAGGTGTCTGACTCTGTCCCACATGACATCCTGGTCACCAAACTGGAAAAACACAGACTTGATGGGTGCAGCACTGCTGGATAAGGAATTAGCTGGATGGTGGCATGCAGAGAGTGGTGATCAAGGGCACAATGTCCACCTGGAGACCAGTGCCAAGTGGCATCCCTCAGGGGTCAGTGCTGGGACCAGTGCTGTTTAACATCTTTGTCAGTGACATGGGCAGAGGAATCAGTGCACCCTCAGCAAGTCTGCAGATGGCATCAAGCTGTGTGGCACAGTCGACTTGCTGGAGGGCAGGGATCCATCCAGAGGGACCTGCACAGGCTGCAGAGGTGTGCCCAGGCCAACCTCATGAAATTCAACAAGGCCAAGTGTAAGGTCCTGCACCTGGGTCCAAGCACAACTCCAGGCTTAGTGGCAAATAGCTGAGAGTAGCCCTGAGGAAAAGGCCCTGGGGGTGTGGGGTGATGAAAAGCTCAAGATGAGGCTGCAGTGTGAGTGCAGCCCAGACAGCAACTGTGTGCTGGGCTGCAGCAAGAGCAGCTGTGGGCAGCAGGGCAAGGGAGGGGATTCTGCCCCTTTGCTCTGCTCTCCTCAGATCCGATCTGGAGTACTGTGTGCAGTTCTGGAGCTCCCAACACAATGAGGACATGGAACTCTTGGAGCCAGTCCAGAGGAGAGCCACAAGGATGCTCAGAGGGCTGCAGCAGCTCTACTCTGAGGACAGGCTATGAGATTCGGTGGTCTTCAGCCTGGATATTAGGGAAAATTTCTTTACAGAAATTCAGGTATTGGAACAGATTGCCCAGGGAGGTGGTGGAGGTCCCTGGAAGTGTTCAAGAAACATATGGACGTGGCACTTTGGGACATTGTTTAGTAGCCATAGTGGTCTTAGGCTGATGGTTGGATACAATGATCTTAGAGTTCTTTACCTCTTTGAAATCTGCATGAGGATTTATCTATTTTTCTGTTGTCTCCAGAAATACCTGTTTTAACTCTCTTCTAAGCAGCACAACAAAACCATGGGAAAAAGTACAAAGAAACAAATAAATTAAAAAACAACAAAATAAAATTAAGATGCAGAAGAAATATTTCAACTAGTTAGTCTACTCTGTTAGCAGCCCAGGCAAAGTTCAGGAGCTGCTTGGTGTTGTAGTTAACACAAATTCTGCCCAGAAATGCAAATTGTGCCCTTACAAAGTATTAATTCAGACTGACTGACTGACAAATCATTTTAATCTTCAAGTCAGTGATTTCAAGCCATCCCACCTTGTTAGAGGATGGAAGTTGCTTTAATTTACCATCTGTTGAGTGGCTTTCTGAAGCACACAAGTGATCTCTGTCGAATTCAAAACTGATGTGTCTGTACCACAGCCCTCTCTCAGATGCCATTTGACAAAGCATCTTGTGGCCAAACTGAAGCAGAAGAGAGATTTCAGAGTTCTCCTTTCCATCAGTAACTCATAGAAAGAGATATGGTATTGTGCTGGTTTGAACTAATTGGACGATTTTAATGAGAAATTAGATTATAGGCTGAGAAAGGAAAAACAAAATTTGATTCTATTCCACTCATTTGTTTACTGAGAATATATATAGAATCATAGAATGGTCTAGGTTGGAAGAGACCTCAAAGCTCATCCAGTTCCAACCCCCCACCATAGGCAGGGACACCTCCCACTAGAACAGGTCACTCAAGACCTCATCCAGCCTGGCCTTGAATACATCCAGGGAGGGAGCAGCCACAACCTCCCTGGGCAACCTGTTCCACTGCCTCACCACCCTTACTGTGAAGAACTTCCTCCTAACATCCCATTTAAATCTCCCCTCCACCAATTTGAACCCATTACCCCTCATCCTGTCATTACAAGACCTTGTGAATAGACAAGACCTTGTGAATATGAGTTAGAACAAAACATAGATAACTCAGAGCTGTTTGAGCCATTGGGGCTGATGCATCTCTCTCTCTCCCTACCTTCTAGCTGGATCTGTGTATCTCCACTAACCAGTTTCCTACTCCTTAACCCCCCCTGGCTGATCTTCCTCACTTACCTGGCACATAAGACAGATAGTGACATAAGACTGGCTAGTGAGGGGAAGGTGGTAGGATGGTTGGGAACCGCTCATGGCAATTCTGATCTGTGGGAGGGCTGTGGTGTCTCTGTATTTTTTTTTTTTTTACTGTATATAGCTGTAAATATCTGTAATATATTGTAAATATCCACTTGCATATTGTACAAAACTGTAATATAAAGTTTTGTTTATTTAATTCCAGCCCACTGAGCTGTAGCCTGGGTTATTTCAAAGGTTGGGGCTGGGGACAGATACTGCCAAACCACCACAGGCGTGTATGAGCAAAGTGTGTGTACAAAGACACTGCTTGAGGATGCCAAATTTTCTATGCTTTCAGAGGAATATAAAGGCTCAGATTTATTGCTGTTCCTTGTGCAGCATTCAAGGGCCATGAGGATGCTGAGGGGACCAGAGAATCTTTCCTCCAAGGAGAAACTGAGGGACCTGAGGCTCCTTAGCTTGGAAAACAGCAACCCAAGAGGGGAACTTCTCAGTGCTCAGCAATATCTAAAGCATGGGGATCATGAAGATGGGGCTGAGCTCTTTGCAGTGGTGGCCAGTGACAGGACAAAGAGTAACAGGTACAAAAAACTAGAGGACAGGAGGTTTCACTTAAACCTAAGGAAAATTTTACTTTGAAGGGTGCAAAGCAGTGGACCAGGCTCCCCAACAAGGTTGTGGAGCCTCCTTCTCTGGAGACTTTTAAAACCCATTTGGACACATTCCTATACAACCCAATCTAGGTGACCCTGTTTTAGCAGGGGAGTTGGACTAGATGATCTCCATAGGTCCCTTCTAACCTCTACCCTTCTGTGATTCAACAGCCATGGGGATTGTTACGCCCATCATTCCTGTCACAGCACACAGTAGCAGGGCTTTCCTGGCCTTCACCTGATTCCAGGTGTCCCTGTGGTACAGGACTATGAGAGTATCACTCAATCACTGCACTGCCTTGCAAGCTTCTTGCCAGGCTCTAAATTCACTTTATAAAGCCATACACGGAAGTCCAGCTGTAACTGTCTAATGTGATTTAATGGTTTCCTAGCATTATTTTAAAATATCACTTTAATAGAATATCACAGCACATCATCTTATAATAGGCACCTCTTAAGGTTTGCTAAAAGCCTTTGGTAGGTTTTTTTGTTTTCCCAGCAAATGGAGACAGATACGTTCTCCAAGTCTGACTGCTTCCAGTTCCTTTTTCTTTAATTGCATCAGCTTTGTGTCAAGAAATGTTGTGGGGTGAAATTTGTGTTCAAATAAAATGGCAGAAGTGCCTGAGTTGAGAAAACTCAGTTTTCTGAGTTAGAAAAGTAGGCTGAGTTTAGCACTCTGAAGACTAAACAGAAAAGGAAAAGAGTATATAAAACCTGAACTGTGAAACACATAAAACCATATGCTCATGGAATTGTGTCAGTTGGAAAAGACCTCCAAGATCATTGAGTTTATCTAACTCTAACCATTCTCTAACTCTACCAAGACTGAAGCTAAACCACGTCCCTCAGCATCACAACTCTGTGACTTCTAAACACCTCCAGGGATGGGACTTCTATCATCTCCCTGAGCAGCTTGTTCCAGTTTTTGAGAACTCTTTTACTCAATAAGTTTTGTCTAATATCAAATCTAAACCTCCCCTGGTGCAACATGAGGCCATTTCTTCTCCTATTACTTGTTACCAGGAAGAAGAGACCAACCCTCACCTCACTCCAGTACTCTTTCAGGGAATTGTAGAGAGCTAAAAAGCCTCCCCTCAGCCTCCTTTTCTCCAGACTAAACAAGTTCGGTTCCCTAAGGTGCTCCACACAAAACTTGAATCAAGTATAATGAAAAAAGCAAACAACAGCAGAGTTATCTGAATTCAGAACCACTGCAGTTTAGCATGCTGAAGTTCTTCCACCTTCACCTTACGTGTTCCAGGAACCCTTAAGTTTTGACTGATACTAAAGCCAGATCTTCTGGGCAAGTCAGAGCCAGATTTGCTTTCAGTGCATGCTGTGACACCACCAGTATCTTACAGGGATGTGTTAAATGGCACTTTCATATCATCCTCTATTCAGGGCTTCAGATGCACTTCTGAGCAGCTGAAAGCATGAGATGAGGCAAACATCTGAGCTGATACTTCTGATACAAAGCCCTCTCCTGACAGACATCATCCCTCAAGTGCAGAAAGGGAAGGTCTAGGTATCATTTTCTTGCTCGTAGCTTGAGCTGTTTCACTCGGAATGATGAATCCACAGTTTAAGGCCAGCAAGTCTGTGTAGTGGGTTTGCAGTGACCTGCCCCCACACCTTTTAGAACCCCGGCTAAAACTCAGATAAACACACTGGAAGTTAATAAATGAAGCTTTATATTTACAGCAATGCAAATATACAAGCAAATATTTACAAGATATAACAGATATTTACAGAAATATACAGTAAAAAAGAAATACAGACACCACACCCCTCCTGGAGACCAAAATCCCCAAGAGAGGGAAACCAAACCCCCCCCCTGTACCACCTCTCCCTCCTTCCCCCAGCTTTATCTCACCACTTGATGATGCTGCAGATAAGCTGAAGATCAGTCAGAAAGATTAGTGGCAGGAAGGAATGAATGGTTTTAGTAATTTTACTCTGAATTAGTTCAAAGGCAGAGAGACAAAGGAAAGAAGCTGCTGAAGTCTGCCCGGACCCAGAGCCGACTGAACTGCGCAAGCACACTGGCTTATCTGGATGTTTTGGGAACATTCTCAAGACAACCTTCTTCTCTCTCAGTCAAAACTGGGTGAAGGGACACAGTGTTTAATTTCTCACTCTCAGGCAGCAGTCTAATTTTTCACACAAATTTTCCAATTAGCTCAAACCAACACAGTCTGAAACAGGGCCCCTGACAGCCTGTACATCTCCCCATGTGACTGGTCACAAGGAACCAAAAGAAGTCAGAACAGCACAGTCCTGGTGCAGATCCTCTAAGAAGAACAAGACCTCTGAATATGACCTTTGTGCCACTCCAGTGAGTCAAATGTGTCTATATACCTGTCCACAGAAGCAAGCCTTGCAAAAAAAAAAAAGTAAGCTGGAGGAGAATTTTCCATGACCATAGAGAAATATGAGCCTGTGAGGCTTGACATTACCTGCAGATCTTATACCAAAGATACTTTTTCAATTCTTCAATGTTTCAACAGCAGTAGAAAGTTTAGCTTTTAAATTACTGTAATTAATTAAACTCCATACAAGCACACTACTTTTCTTAATACAACATAGAATCATAGACTTGTTTCAGTTGGAAAAGTTCTGTAAGATCATTGAGTCCAACCATCAACCTAACACCACCATGTCCCAAAGTGCTACGTCCACACCCCCAGGGATGGTTTCTTGAACACTTCCAGGGATGGTGACTCCATCACCTTTGTGGACAACCTATTCCAGTGTCTGATCACTCTTCCAATAAATACATTTTTTAATGACCAATCTAATCTTCCCCAGCACAATTTCAGGCCAGCATGATTTAGACTCAGCTCTCCTGTATGTCAGAAGGAGGGATTCACAACACCACATATAACATAAGGCAGGGAGAGAACAGTCTGAACTGAGATATTAAAATGGATAGGTGGCAATGGCTGCTGGGCAGCAAAATATTTGAGATTCAGTTTTTTGCTACCCGTCTGTCCTAAGAACTTGCAAGTCTGCTGTTTCTCACCTATTGTGTTGTTCTCATCTGACAGTTTCCCATCTGCTCTACTCCTCAGATTCTTGACGTTCTCACACCTGTTAATTCATCTGCTCTCCCCTTGGTTAGTTAGCAGACATCTTGAATGAGTGATGGTGAGCTCGAGTTCAACACGGCCCAAATAGACTTCTTGTTCATAGCATCACAGAATGGTGGGGGTTGGAAAGGACCTCTGGAGATCATCTAGTCCAACCCACCTGCTAGAGCAGAATTATCTAGAGTAAATCACACAGGAGCACATCCAGGTTGCTTTGGAATGTCTCCAGAGAACAAGACTCCACAACCTCTCTGGGCAGCCTGTTCTAGTGCTCTGCCACTCTCAGAGTAGAGTTTTTTCCTTATGTTTACATGGAACCACCTATGTTCTGGTTTGCTCCTCTCACATCAGCCCCTTCTGCATTTTGTTCATCCCTCTTGGCAAAGCCTCCCTTTTCCCCATTTTCTACTCTGGTAGCACAACAAAGCCTTGTTCTTTCATTCATATCCCACTCTCTAAAGTTGGAATTGTTTTGGTTGGAACAGACCTTCAAGACCAAATCCAACCATTAACCTAACACCACCATGGCCATTAAGCCATGTCCCAAAGTGCACTTCCAGGGATGGTGACTCCACCACCTCCCTGGGTAACCCATTCCTTTGTCCAATGACTTTTTGCACTGATCCATACTCTATACATTAAAACTTCATCTCAGTACACATAAAAGTGCTCTCTGGGCTGTAGCACCTCTATGAGGCTAGGCTAAGGCAGCTGGGGTTGTTCAGCCTGTAGAAGAGAATGCTGAAGGAAGACCTATTAACTGTCTTCTAATGCCTGAAGAGGACCTACAGGAAGGCTGGAATAGGACTTTTCAAAAATCTGTTAAGTGACAAGACAAGGGGGGGATGTTTTTAAGCTGAGGGAGAGTAGCTTTAGATTGGATCTTAGGAAGAAGTTCATTGGTTCAGGCTCCAAGCTGGTGAAACATGGGTTTGATGGGTGGACCAGTAGATGGATGAAGAACTGGCTTGATGGCTGCACCCAAAGAGTGGCTGTCAATGGCTCCATGTCCAAGTGGAGGCCAGTGACAAGCGGAGTCCCTCAGGGATCAGTCCTGGGACCAGTCTTGTTCAACATCTTTGTGGGTGACATGGACAAAGGCATTGAGTGCAGCCTCAGCGAGTTTGCTGATAACACCAAACTGTGTGGTACAGCAGACAGGCTGGAGGGCAGGGATGGCATCCAGAGGGACCTGGACAGGCTGCAGAGGTGGGCACAAGCCAACCTCATGAGGTTCAGCAAGACAAAGTCCAAGGTCCTGCATCTGGGTTGAGGCAATCCCAAGCACAAATCCAGTCTGGGCAGTGACTGGCTGGAGAGCAGCCCTGAGGAGAAGGACTTGGGGTTGCTGGTGGATGAGAAGCTCAACATGAGGCAGCAGTGTGCACTTGCAGCCCAGAAAGCCAACCACAACCTGGGCTGCATCAGGAGAAGTGTGGCCAGCAGGTCGAGGAAAGTGATTCTCCCCCTCTACTCTACCCTGGTGAAACTCCACCTAGAGTACTGCATCCAGTTCTGGAGCCACTATTACAAGAGGGATGTGGACATGCTGGAGCACATCCAGAGAAGGGCCACGAGGACGATCAGAGGGCTGTAGCACCACTGCTATGAGGACAGACTGAAAGAGTTGGGGCTGTTCAGTTTGGAGAAGAGGAGGTTCCCAGGTGACCTTCTTGTGGCCTTCCAGTATCTGAAGGGGGCCTATAGAAAAGCTGGGGAGGGACTTTTTAGGCTCTCAGGTAGTGACAGGACTAGGGGGAATGGAGCAAAACTGGAGGTGGGGAGTTTCAGATTGGATGTGAAGTTCTTCACCACGAGAGTGGTGAGGCCCTGGAACAGGATGCCCAGAGGGGTGGTTGGGGCCCCATCCCTGGAGGTGTTTAAGGCCAGGCTGGATGAGGCTGTGGGCAGCCTGATGTAGGGTAAGGTGTCCCTGGGCATGGCAGGGGGGTTGGAAGTAGCTGATCCTTGTGGTCCTTTCCAACCCTGACTGATTCTATGATTCTAAAAAGAGTATGGGGGTGGTGAGACTCTGGAATGGGTTGTGGATGCCCCCTCCCTGGAGGTGTTCAAGGCCAGGTTGGATGAGTCTAGTCTAGTTGAGAGGAGCCCATGCCTGGGACAGAGAGGGTGAAACTCCAAGGTTCCTTCCAGCCAAAGCCATTCTATAATTCTGGCAACACTGATGAATATCTATTCGATCAATCTTGGTTCAAATCGCATCCACCCTTCAAACCCTGACAGTACTTTCCTCCACACCACCGTATCCAATCAGGTCTAGTCTTAGAGGCTTACCATCCTAAATTATTTCTTGGACCTTGCCTCCTGTCACAACGCCTTAGTCAGACATGCCTATTTGTCTCCTCCTCCCGCTACTTCTTCACACCTCCTCCACTCTGCCCACTCAGCAAAGAAAAAGCCTTCTCACTCCAATATGCCATCCCCCTCCCACACACAGGCATTCTCATTCAAATTCCTCCCTAGACCTATTTTTTGCTTGATCTTAAATACAAGTCACATTCCTTCAACCCCAATATTTAGCGGAGAGGGTGATGAAGATTCAAAGAGGAAATTTAGCTACGAATGTGCTCCTATTTCCATTCTGCCAGAGTTTCTCCATGGAGTCAGCTTCCCTGAAAATCACTCCAGTCCTCTGCAAATGATGCAGTCCTTATCTCTTCTCTGCAGTCACTGCTTTGCCAATAAATAAATCTCTCTAAAACACACGATTCTGCATTAAGAAAAAAAGAAATATTGAAAGATTTGTGAATTAAAGAATCGTAGAACCATTAAAGTGAGGAAAGGTCTCTAAAATCATCAAGTCCAACGGTCACCTAAAACCACCTTGGCCATTAAAGCACATCCCAAAATGCCATGTCTATGAGTATGGGGGCAGTGAGTCTGGCAGCACAGGTTTTCTGAACACCTCCAGGTATGGTGACTCCAGCACCTTCCTGAGCAGCCTGTTTCAGTGCCTGATCGCTCTCTCCATTAAGAACATTTTTCCTAATATCTAATCTAAAACTCTTCTAGTGCAATTTGAGGGCATTTCCTCTTGTCCTAGCAGTGGTTACTTGAGAGAAGAGACCAACCCTCAACTCGCTACAAGCTCCTTTCAGGGAGTTGTAGAGAGCAGTGAGGTTTCCCTTCAGTTTCTTACCCAGAGTGAAAAGCCAAATCAATTAAATTGTTACAGTCCTCACTCCCAGCATTGGTACTTGAAAATTCTCAAAACCAGAGACAATTCCTCACTCTTGCTGGAATCAGAGAGACACTGCACTTCAAGACAATCATATTTGCAATTTTTCCCTTCCACATTTTTTTTTAAGAACAAAACGCCTATTACACAATAAGAAATAGCATGAGGAACAAATCAATTTCCCAGCTGCAAAGGTAGAACTGTTTCACAAATCACACCCATGAACCATAGAATTATTTCAGATGGACAAGACCTCTAAGACTGAGTCAAATGGTCAACCCAACACCACCATGCCCACCAAACTGTGTCCTAGAGTGCCACATCTACATGTTTTTATAATACCTCCAGGGATGGTGACTTCACCATCAGAGAGCAGCTCTGAGGAAAAGGACCTGGGGGTCTGGGTGGATGAGAAGCTCAACATGAGCCTGCAGTGTGCACACATGGCTCAGACAGCAACTGTGTGCTGGGCTGCATTAAGAGAAGCATTACCAGCAGGGCAAGGGAGGGGATTCTCCCCCTTTACTCTGCTCTCCTCACACCCCACCTGCAGTACTGTGTGCAGTTCTGGAGCCCCCAGCACAAGAAGGACATGGAACTGCTGGAGAGAGTCCAGAGGAGGGCCACAAAGATGATCAGAGGGCTGGAGCAGCTCTGCTATGAGGACAGGCTGAGAGAGTTGGGGCTTTTCAGCCTGGAGAAGAGAAGGCTTTGAGAAGACCTTATAATAACCTTCCAGTATCTGAAGGAGACCTACAGGAAGGCTGGGGAGGGACTGTCCACAAGGTCTTGTAATGACAGAACAAGGGGGAATGGGTTCAAATTGGTGGAGGGGAGATTTGAACGGGATGTTAGGACGAAATTCTTCACAGTGAGGGTGGTGAGGCACTGGAACAGGTTGCTCAGGGAGGTTGTGTCTGCTCCCTCCCTGGATATGTTCAAGGCCAGGCTGGATGAGGTCTTGAGCATCCTGATCTAGTGGGAGGTGTCCCTGCCTATGGCAGGGGTTGGAAGTGGATGTTCTTTAAGGTCTCTTCCAACCTAAACCATTCTATGATTCTATGATTCACCACCTCTGTGGCAGCCTGCTCCAATGCCTGCCCACTCTCTCAGTGAAGGAGTCTGATGAATACCCAACCTAAACCACCCCTGGTACAACTTGAGGCTATGGCCTCTAATTGTATCACTGGTTAGTAGAGAGAAGAGATCAGCTCCCTGGAAGGATGATGTAGGGAGGTGGTAGTTGTAGAGAGCCATGAGGTCTCCCCTGAAGCTCCTTTTCTCCAAACAACTTCCGTTCCAGAAAGATTAACAATATTAAACATTCCTGCCATAAAGGGTAGATACTGGGTTTAAAACAATTAGTTATATGTTTAATTCAATACAGACATAAAATGTTTTAGGAAGCCATGAGTTGATCAATGAGGAGCTAGAGCTCTGCACTACAATATACAGACTGCTACGGTCTTTTAGTCCTCCATACAAAAGCTGCTTACACCTGCTAAGAGCAAAGTGGAAGAAGCCCTCTCATTTGCATTGTAAATGTACGCAGTCTACTCCCACAAGCTGCACCAAGAGCAAACCTGATATAGCAACTCAGAACAGATTTCCTTGCTGCAGCAAACTTAGCTCCTGCTGTCACTGCAGCACTTCAGAGAAGCCCGTCTCAAGTGCTACTCAAGTGACAACTCAGAACCAGCTTTGAAAGTCTTATTGTATGTGACAATTGAAATCCAGTAGCTAAGGTCATAGTTTCTGGAAGATCTCTCCTGACTTCTCCATAAGCTTCTTAATTAAGCTAGCTAGAAACTACTGTCCTGTCACCAAGAATAGGTAGCATGAATTACCTATGCCCTGCACAAAGCTCCCTAGAAAAGTACAAAGAAACATTCAGGTTGGGAAAGACCTACAAGATCATCAAGTCCAACTGCCAACCCAAGACCACTATGGCCATTAAACCATGTCCCAGAGTGCCATGCCCACATGTTTTTTTTAACACCCACAGAGCTGGAGACTCCACCACCTCCCTGGGCAGCCTGCTCCAATGTCTCATTACTCTTTCAGAATAGATCCATCCTAAACCTCTCCTGCCACTTGTTATTAGAGAGAAGAGACCAACACCCACCTGGCTCCAGCCTCTTCAAGGAATAGCAGAGAGCAATGAGGTCTCCCCTCAGTCTGCTTTTCTCCAGGCTAAGCAGCTCCAGTTTCCTCAAGCTGCTCCTCGCCTGCCCTGTTCTCCAGACCCTTCACCAACTTTGCTGCCCTTCTCTGGACCTGTTACGGCACTTGAATGTCCTTCTTGGAGTGAGGGCCCCAAAACTGAAACAGCACTCAAGATGTGGCATCACCAATGCTGAGTCCAGGGGGACAGTCACTTCCCTACTCCTGCTGGCCACACTGTTGCTGATCTAGGCCACGATGCTGTTGGCCACCTGGGTACATGCTGGCTCCTGTTCAAAAGGGCCTGCCCCATAGGGACATGCTACTTCTCCATGCTGGATGGACAGCCCACTGGAATTTAACACAGACCAAGGACTGTGTTCCTAAGCAAGGATCTTGGAGAACTTTTAGACACATGCTGACTTGAGAAAAGTTATTTTGTCTCCATTTCTTTTCAATCCTGACTATAAATAAATGCTATTAGTTCAGTACTTCTGGCTTCTAGCTCAGGAGAGCTGCTGAGACCTTATTTAAAGGAGTGGTTCTCATGTATCACACAAAATTTGCAGTGAAAACAAATGTAACAGCAGGACTGGAAGTCCACATCATTTCAAATCACTTTTCCTTACAGAAATATCTCTTGAATGTTTTCTTTCTCTTTTCAAATGAGCCTCGGAGCCTACAGAGCCTCACAAAGCACCTAAAAATTTATTTATACTGGGAAATTATCAGTACCTCATAGCAGATGTTAAATTGATGCTACCTGTGAGCAGAGACCACACAAAGGAAGTTTTCTGTTGACATCGAGCCATTTTAAGAGGTCTTCATGAAAAAAACAGAAGGATTTAATAGAATCATGGAACTGGTTTGGTTGGAAGAGACCTTGAAGACCACCAAGGCCTCCTATTTACCCAGCACTACCAAGTCACCACTTCAACAATGTCTCTCAGCACCATATCTAATCTTATTTACATGGAAAAAACTCAGAAGTGACAGAGTTCTTTTAAATGATTCAGCAGATCAAGGGAGGTTCTCCTACCCCTTTACTCTGCTCTGGTGAGACCCCATCTTGAATACTGCATTCAGTTTTGGGTTCCCCAGTCTGAGGGACAGGGATCTGCTGGAAAGCATCCAGCAGAGGGCTATGAGGATGATGAGGGGACTGGAACACTGCCTGATGAGGAGAGGCTGAGGAACCTGTGGCTGCTTAGTCTGGAGAAGAGAAGACTGAGAGGGGATTTGATAAATATTTATAAATATCTGAGGGCTGATCAGGAGGGAGGGGACAGGCTCTGTGATAGGACAAGGAGCAATGGGTGTAAGTTGCAGCACAAGAGGTCCCACCTCAACACAAGGGGGAACTTCTTTACTGTGTCACAGATCACTGGAACAGGCTCCCCAGAGAGATTGTGGAGTCTCCTTCTCTGGAGACTTTCAAGGCCTGTCTGGATGTGTTCCTCTGTGATCTGTGCTAAATTGTTTGGTCCTTCTCTGGCAGGGGAATTGGACTCGATGAGCCCCTTGGGTCCCTTCCAACCCCTAACATCCTGTGATCCTGTGTGGAATCAAAACTGCTCCAAGATGGGATTTGGCTACATTTTGCATCCATGGAATCCATTTAGGCACAGTCCAAGCATTTAAGTAAGACATGCCATTTCTTTTGGAGCTATGCAAAGCACGTTTTCCAGGTTGGTCGTTCATCACCAAAATGAAGGTGTCTACCATCTGTAAGCTACCCACCTCGTCAGCTCCTCAGCAGTGTGCTGAGGCTACAGGTTGTCTGCAAAAATGAAATGCCAGGAAAACTGTCAGAGTGATTCATTTACCTATTGGCTCTCTCCCTGAGTAGGTCTAAGACAGCTCTGAAAAGCATGGAAAATGACCCTAATCATAATGAGATGTTCCCAGTAGAACAGATGATCTGCAGAGACAGCACAGCTCCATGCCTAGGATCACCATACTGATATAAATAAGTGAGAAGAAGCCTTCAGAATTTTTAGAGTTGCACATTCCTGCTCACATCAATTTACAGAGAGCAGTATTTTATTATGCTTTTTTAATTAACAAGTGCAAGTAGCTGGTTGTTATTTATCTGGGGACTCAGCATGGAGTTTTCCATGTGGTGACTGGCTCTTAACAGGACCTGAAAGCAGCAGGCACTGGAGTCAAAAGGATCTGATCTTCTCCCTCCTTCCAGCACACAGTAATGCTTTAAATTTGAATGTTAGAACAACAGAGCTATTGCCATGATCAAAGCAGACATCTTGAACCCATACAAGAGAAGCTCTACAGCTGCTCATTGATGTTGGGAGGAGACAGAGGAAGGTAGAGCTACAGCCTCTCTTACACCATTACTCCTTGGAGCTAATGGTTATAGGCAGGGTGGCAGGTTTGGACACAGAAAGGAGAATTAAGTAGACAAAGCACTGATTATTAATGTCTCTTGTTGGAGGCCTGTATCTATGACCTTCTGCCACAGGCTGAGGACTCACTGTATGCTGCCTGAAATGATTTGATTGCCCTTAGCTCAAGGCAGGGAGCTAAGACTATACCCATGAGTAAACACCTCTCAAGCCAAATCATCTGATCTTCAGGTCATAAAATCATACAATGCCATTGGGTTGGAAGTGACCTTTAGAAGACATCTCGTCCAGCCCCCCTGCAGTGGTCAGGGACATTCCCGGCTAGATCAAGATGCTCAGAGTCCCATCAAGCCTAGCCAAGAATGCCTCCAGGGATGAGGCTTCCACCACCTCCCTGGGCAGCCTGTTCCAGTGTTCCACTACCCTCATAGTAAAGATCTTCTTCCTAATGTCCAATCTAAACCTACCCTCTTCTAATCTAAAACCATTTTCCCTTGACCTATCAACTGCAAGCCCTTGTAAAAAGTCCCAACCCAGTTTTGTTATAGGCCTCCTTCTACTACTGGAAGGCTGATAAGTCTCCCCAAAGCCTTCTCTTCTCCAGACTGAACTTTCTTATCCTGTCTTCACAGAAGTGCTCCAGCACCTCTGCCAAGTCCGTTAATAAAGACAGATCAGAATTCCACAGAACCTGGCACTGGGATGTAGTGGGTTTGCAGTTACCTGCCCCCCACCCAACCTTTATAAATCCCAGCTAAAACTCAGAAAAACAGTGGAAGTTAATAGATGAAGCTTTATATTTACAGCAATACACAATATACAAGCAAATATTTACAAGATACAACAAATGTTTACAGATATATACAGTGAAAAGGTAATACAGACACCACACCCCTCCCAGACACCAAAATCCCCAAGAGAGGGTAACCAACCACCCTTACCACCTTTCCCCCCTTCCCCAGTCTTATCTCGCCACCTGTTGATGCTGCAGATAAGCTGAAGATCGGTCAGAGGGATTAGTAATAGGAAGGAGTTAGTTTTACTCTGAATTAGCTACCAAGGCAAAGGGAAAGGAGAACATGCAAGAAGAGCAGCCGCAGCCAGACACAGACAGAAGCAGTCTGCTAATCTGGTTGTTTTGAGAATAGTTCTTAAAACAACTTTTTTTTTTCTTTCCTCAGTAAAACTCAGTGAAGTGACACACTGTGTTTATTTCTCTCAGCCAATAGTCTAATTTCTCACTCAAATTCTCCAATTAGCTCAAACCAACACACTGGGATTATTCTAATTTCTGGATACAGTTACTCATATTTTGTGCATCCTTCTCTGCAGTGCTTTAGACCACTAACCATGCACATGCTAGAGGACAGCACTCAGCAACAGGGACGTGCCATGGCAACACTGCTGATGGTACAGGCTGCACAGTTGTGCAAAGGCTTTGCAGAACATTGCTCGTGGCAACAGAAATGGCACAATCTATATCACATGCCTCCAGTCACATCCTGTAACCATTGGAACATGAGAAAAGGCACATAAAAACCCTCAAGAATTTCTCAGACAGCTGCTGCCAGAGCTCACATCACACAAATAAATGCTACCTGATGTCACAGCGCATCTCTTATATCAGGACTATCCCTGCAGTGCAAGCTCAGACGGCTTTGATCTCTCAGAGCAAAGTACTGGGCTCACACGTGGTAGAAAGAAGTGTCCTCCCTTCAGCTTCATTATGTGTGAAGGAGTTAGAAACAGGATGTTTTGTCTGGCCTTTTACCATTGCAGCAAGAGCTCCTGGCATCAGCAGCACCAATACCACTTCTTAAAAAGAGGTCTTATGAGGAGTAGCTGAGGGAACTGGGGTTGTTTAGTCTGAAGAATAGAAGGCTGAGAGGAGACCCTCTGGCTCTCTACAACTCCCTGGAAGGAGGTTGGAGCCAGGCAGAAGTTGGTCTTTTCTCTTTAGTAACAAGTAACAGGATGAGAGAAAATGGACTTAAGTTGCAACAAGGAAGGCTTAGGTTGGATATTAGAAGAAACTTCTTGACTGAAAGAGTTCTTGAGCACTGGAACAGGCTTCCCAAGGTTGGAGTATATGATCTTTCAAAGACCCTTCCAAGCCCTAACAGTCTGTGATTCTGTGAGGTTGAATCCCCATCCCTGGCAGCGTTTCAAAGCTGCAGAGATGCAGTGCTGAGGGAGATGGTTTAGCACCAGATAGGTAGAGTTAGATAATGGTTGGACTCCACGATCTTAAAGGTCTTTTCCAACCAAAACAATTCTGTTCTTTATCACCATGTGAATAACTCTGAAATGGTTTGTAGGTTACCCATTACAGAGGATTTTTTTTTCTAATGGAGAACTTCAGTTCTCAGCTATCCTCATGCCAGCAATTCCCTGTGTTGCACACATCTGACAAACAGGGCACATTAAGACTTGATCCCAGGCTGATGTAAACCCATAGGAGGTTCAAATCCTAATATCCTATGCAGGAAACAAACCATGAGCTGAAATGTACACGTGGCAGAATGTGCACTGTGGATATTCTGGTGGATAGAGTCAACTGAGCTCCTGAACTAATGCATTTCTGTACATGTCTCTGTGAAGTCTGCAGCCTCTAGCAGTGCATCTCTGTCTTCCTCCCTGTTCAGTATTCAGCACTTTGACTCTTTCTCATAACGTTTTTTCACTTTCAACAATATTAGCACATTCCAACAAACTTTTAAAAAAAATCTCTTTTTTTTGACTTAGCCAGTCATCTCACTAGAGAAATTGAGAAAAGCAGTACAGTTACTGATACACTGATTAGCGTGCACATCAGCCTGACCTTTCTATCAATGATTCCAGTATCCTTATTAATTGCCATTTTTTCATGGTCATAGCAAGGAACGTTCCAGAAACTCACTTTTGTATTCTGTGAACAACTCTTGCTCCTTTTCAGTTAGGGATAGCTCCACTGAAAGATTTTAGGTTCAGAGCGAACTATTTTTCTTTCTTTTCCAGTACTTGGTCCAGACAGCCAACCATGTCCTGGGATGCATTAAGAGAAGTGTGGGCAGCAGGGCAAGGGAGGGGATTTTGCCCCATTACTCTGCTCTTGTCAGACCCCACCTGGAATACTGTGTGCAGTTCTGGAGCCCTCACCACAAGAAGGACATAGAACTCTTTGAGCCAGTCCAGATGAGGGCCACAAAGATGCTCAGAGGGCTGCAGCAGCTCTGCTATGAGGACAGACTGAGAAAGTTGGGGCTCTGCAGCGTGGAGAAGAGAAGGCTTCGAGGAGAGCTACAGTCGCCTTCCAGTATCTGAAAGGGGCCTAACAGGAAAGACTATTCACAAGGTCTTGTAATGACAGGAGGAGGGGTAATGGGTTTAAACTGGCAGAGGGGAGATTTAGACAGGATGTTAGGAGGAAGTTCTTTGCAGTGAGGGTGGTGAGGCACTGGCACAGGTTGCCCAAGGAGGTTGTTGCTGCTCCCTCCCTGGAGATGTTCAAGGCCAAGTTGGATGAGGCTTGAGTGACCTGTTCTAGTGGGAGGTGTCCCTGCCTATGGCAGGGGGTTGGAACTGGATGACCTTTGAGATCCCTTCCAACCTAAACCATTCTATGATTCTATACTTCCCCTCCCTTTCCTCACATTTTTGTTCTCTATCTACAAGATGTATGATTTGTGGATTATCAAGGGTTTTGGAATCCTCATCCTCAGCTCATGTTTTGTACCAGCATCAGCAGGAAGCCCCAAGTACGTGGGCAGAAGGGTAGGAAGAACTCAGACATGTAATGCAGAGTAAGGACAAGGGTAGGAAGCATTCAGACATCCAGTTTTGGATTTGGAGCCCTCATATTATGTCTCAGCTCATGTTTTGCACCAGCACCAGAAGGAAGCCCCAGGTACATGGGGAGAAGAGTAGGAAGAACTCAGACATGTAATACAGAGTAAGGACAAGAGGACAAGGGTAGGAAGAATGCAGACAGGCAGTTTTGGATTTGGAGCCCTCATATTATGTCTCGGCTCACGTTTTGCACCAATAGCAGCAGGAAGTCCCAAGTATTTGCAGAGAGTGTAGGAAGAACCCAGACACATAATGCAGAGTAAGGACAAGGGTAGGAAAAATGAAGACAGGGAGTTTTGGATTTGGAGCCCCCATATCATGTCTCAGCTCCTGTTTTGTACCAACATCAGCAGGAAGCCCCAAGTACCTGGGGAGAAGGGTAGGAAGAACCCACACACGTAAAGCACACTAAGGTCCAAAGTGCCACTAGGATCAAGAGGTTCATAGTTTAGTGTTCCAAGTTTCAGCATTGATGCTAACAACAGACTTGTTCAGAAAGTTTTACCCAGAATAGGTTTGTGTATTTTGGATTCCCAATTAGCCATATTTTAAATGTTACATTATTTAAAGAGACAGTCCATTACAGCAAAATCAAAGAGAAGGCAAACCTGGTGATTCAGATAAAGTCCTCAGTATGTCTCAGCTCTCAGCAACATTTTTGCTTGCAGCTGGGGCAGTAATTGTGGGGAAATAAATACATTCAGAGAACGGGCAGAGGAATCTGCTGGAAAAGGTAATCTAAAATGTTTTATACAACAGAACCAACCACAATATTCTTCTTTATAAAACAACAAATGAGACTAAAACAAGAAATAGAAAACCTGTCAACACAATAACTCTCCAAGTGAGCTTGGCTTAAGAAAGTAGTGCAAAGTAATTGTGCATTACTTAACATTATCACACTAGTCAACCTATACTAAATATAGGAGGGAACATAGCACGAATCAAGAATAACAAAGAAAATAGAAAAGAACAGAAAGATTAGAGAGGCTGAAATCACAGACACCCTGAGGGCTCCAAGTTATGATAAAATTTGTCTGGATATTCGCTATCTGTTCTGTGAGATGAGGGCATTCAAAGTGCAAACAGGATATTAGAATCAAGTGCACAGCACTGAAACGCAGCAACATGTTCATTACACTTAGGGCTTCATAACAGTTCCAACATCTTCTACTTCCTTCTTTATCTCTCTTCCAGAGTCTGAGAGGCAACAGCACTCTATATATTCCAGGAGATCTAAAAGCCTGCGTTTGCCTAGTTTGAACATTACAATCCATTTTCCAAGTGCTTAGAGCTGATAACAGGCAGAATCTCTGCTTCCAGCTCCACTTCCAATGCAACACCACAGTCCTACAGCACACAGCAGTTGAACCTCACTGCTGGTGACAAATGGTTAAGTACATCCCAAAATTCAGTTTGCTGGGGCCCTTACCAAGCATGAAGAAATATTTCTATGTTTTCCCATACATAACACTTGGATACTGCATTATCTTCTGTAAACAGAGAGGTTTATTTAGTTATGCCCAGGTTAAGTCAGTGAATATCAGACATTAATTGCTTTTTCCTCTACCTACAGATAAATGTAGCAGTAGAACCAACATATACCTTTAACTGCAAACTCACTTAGGTTATGAGGAAAGGTTGAGGGAGCAGGGTCTCTTGGGCTTGAGGAGGCTGAGTGGTGACCTCATTCATGTTTATAAATATGCAAAGGGTTAGGTGTTGGGAGGACAGAACCAAGCTCTGCTCAGTGATGTCAAATGACAAGACAGAGTTCAGAGAGTAGTGATCAATGGTGCTAGGTCCAGCTGGACAGCTGTAATCAGTGGAGACCCCAGGGATTAGTGCTGGGTCCGGTCCTGTTCAACATCTTCATCAATGACATTGATGAGGGGACAGTCTGCTCAGCAAGTTTGCTGATGACACCGAACTGGGAGGCTTGGCTGATACAGCTGAAAGCTGTGTGACCATTCAGTGAGACCTGGACAGACTGGAGAGCTGGGCACAGAGGAACCAAATGAATTCCAACAAGGACAAGTGCAGAGTCCTACACCTGGGGAGGAACAATAAACTGCACCAGTACAGGCTAGAAGGTTACCTGCTGGAGAGCAGTCCTGTGGAGAGGGACCAGGGAGTCCTGGTGGATAACAAGTTAACCATGGGACAGCAATGTGCTGTTGTGACCTACAGGGCCAATGGGATCCTGGGGTGCATGAAGAAGAATGTGTCCAGCAGATCAAGGGAAGTCCTCCTTTCCCTCTGCTATGCTCTGGTGAGAACTCATCTTGAATACTGCATTCAGTTTTGGTTTCCCCAGTTGAAGAGAGACAGGGATCTGCTGGACAGGTTCCAGCAGAGGGCTACAAGGATGATTAGGGAACTGGAGCACTGCCTGATGAGGAGAGGCTGAGGGACCTGAGGTTACTTAGTCTGGAAAAAAGAAAAATGAGAGGGGATTTAATAAATGTTTATAAATATCTGAGGGCTGGTCAGGAGGTGGGGGACAGGCTCCTCTCACTTGCTCACTGGAATAGGACAAGGAGCAATGGATGGAAGCTGCAGCACAGGAGGTTCCACCTCAACACAAGGGGGAACTTCTTTAGTGTAAGGGTCCCAGAGCACTGGAATAGGGTCCCCAGAGAGGTTGTGTAGTCTCTCTCTGGAAAGTTTCAAGGCCTGTCTGGATGTGTGCTAGATCGTATGGTCCTGCTCTGGCAGGGGGGTTGGACTTGATGATCTCTTTGGGTCTCTTCCAACTCCTAACATCCTGTGGTAAGACAAGGGGCAATGGGTGCAAGCTGAAACAGAGGAGGTTCCATGTGAACATAAGGAAAAACTTTTTCAGTGTGAGGGTGACAGAGTCCTGGAACTGGCTGCCCAGAGAGGTTGTGGAGTCTCTGTCTCTGGATATATTCAAAGTCTACCTATAGTGCTCCTGTGAGAACTACTCCATGTGACCCTACTCCAGCAGGGGGGTTGGACTAGACAATCTTTTGAGATCTCTTCCAGCTCCTAACGTTCCATGATTTGTTGTGCTCAAGTATGGTTATTCCAAAACCTAAGATAAAGTGTGCCTGAAGTCTGCTTTGTATGTTTCTTTAGGGTTGGTTTGGGGTTGGTTGTTTGGTTTTTTTCTGTTATGTTGCTTTAAGCAATTTGCTTTATTTTTCAGATGCAGTTAGACGGCAATCACTTAATGGGAAGGTACTGAGATGATGGATCCAGACTGTTCTGCAAAGTGCACAACAGAGGAAGTGGTTTAGGTACAGAAACTTAACCATGGCATGGGGCAGGTATTGGGACAAGTTGGAAACCCTGCTCCTGGAAATACTCAGAATTCATCTCAACAAACCCAGGTTTTCCAAGTGTGTTTTGAGGCATCTCATGACTCCTGTTTAAATGAGGTTTAAAGCAACCTCCAGAGCTCCTTTCCTAGCTAAATTCTTCTATGATTCTGTAACTGACAGATAAGTCAGAGAACCATTTAAGGAATCACAGAATCATTTTGGTTGGAAAAGACTTTTCATATCAAGTCCAACTACTTTCTAACTCTACCAAGGGTAAACCATGTCCCTCAGCACCACATCACTGTGGCTTATAAACACCTCCAGGGAAGGGGATTCAACCACCTCCCTGGGAAGCCTGTTCCAGTGTTTGAGAATTGTCTCAGTCAAGAAATTTCTTCTAACACCTAACCTAAACCTTCTCTGGTGCAACTTGAGGCCATCTCCTCTCATCCTCTCACCTGTTAATAGGGACAACAGGCTATAGCTTGTCAAACACTACTTTTGAAGTTGGACCCTCCTGAAAAATCTGCAGCACCTTTTTCATAAACCTTTAAAGAGCAGCACATGTGAGGCATTATCATACTCTGAAATCAGACCATAGGGTTTGCTTTCTTTACCAGATACCTTCCCTTTAATCCTTCTTTCTGTTCTTGACATGGAGATATTTAAGGGCTCTAGAGCTTTCAAATAACAGAAGTTGAAATTGCCTTGCAGGTGATTTTGGTTATTTTAACTCCTGTTTGCTCTCCACGAGATACATGCTGCTAATTCCTCAGCAGTTTGCAGTGATGATCCCCCTTACAGATAATATCCTAAGTACTTAACACCTACATACTCACTTCCTGATACCAAATGGTGAGGTTATTACACAAGTGGGGAGGGTGTTTATGCAACCAGCTAGAAAATAATAATCAGTTTCACCAGAATTTTCTCTGTAGTTGAGCAAAGCTGCCTAAGTGTGATCCCCAGGAGAGGTGGGATTGGAAAGATGTCTTCAAGCCCACAGCTGGGAGCAGTGGGTGGGCACCTGCACTCCAGAAAACCAGCTGCTGCTCCTCTGTGGACCCCAACCTGCAGTTGCACGCCCAGAGAGTGGCAAGGGAGATGCAGGTGCTGAAAACATCTCACTGGCTTGTTCTCAGACTTCTTATAGCACTTTTCCCTGCACTCATCCAATAATTCAGTTCAACAAAGAACAAAAACTGCCCGGGCCCAAAACTTTCTGCAGTCTAACAGAGACTGAGTCACAATTGGCAAGCCAGAACTTGTTAAGGCATTGCCAGTAGATTCAAAGATATCTAATGATTTTAATGAGATGTTGCTGTTGCAGTTTTAAAGTACTAATCACTTCTCACATTGAAGAGAATAGCCCATGTATGCCCAGAAAAGCAGCATGAGCCAATCATAGCAGAAAGAAAGAGCAAATTTAAATTTGGAATTTCAGGGTGACTCATTGACCTGCCTTTTTCAAGAAAAGAGCCTTTGAGCAGCTGTCATAACCAAAACAGCGTCAAAACAAGCAAATATTTCAAGAATGCTCACTTTGCTCCCTTATACAATGAATCAAGCCATCTGTGCTACATTGGTCCTTAGCTGATATTCTAGCCACATAGAAGGCATAAAAAATCTTGGCAGTTGAGTCCTCTGAGGCCATCTACACCTCTGAGATACTCTCCGGAGAGAAGCAGACAGAAGAGCAAAACAAGCAATCACATTTGGGAGACAATCAAGGCAAAACTTGATGGGGCCCTGAGCAACCTAACTAAAGATGTCTCTTCTCAGTAGAGGGAGTTTGAACTGCCTGACTGTCAAGGGGTCCTTCCAACCTGGTGCATTCGATGATTCTGCTTCTGGTTTTGCCTTCACTTTTGTCTTGTAGGATAACACCAAAGAAGGATTATGTGGCTGATTGTGCTGGTTTGAACTAATTGGAGAATTTGAGTGAGAAATTAGACTGGTGGCTGAGAGAGGAAAACACAGTGTGTCACTTCACCAGAGCTTCACTGAGAAAGAAAAAAAAAAAAATGTTTTTAAGTAGTGTAATCAAAACATTAGATATCAGAGGGTTTCAGACCGCTCTGGCTGCAGCTGCTTCTTTCACATGGTCTCCTTTGCCTCTCTGCCTTGGTAGCTAATTCTCAGTAATACTACTAACTTCTTCTCTTACTACTAATCTCCCTGGCTGATCTACCTCAGCTTATCTGCAGAATCAACAGACAGTGAGATAATATTGGAGAAGGGAGGGAAAGGTGGTAGAGGGTGGTTGGTTACCCCTCTTGGGGATTTTGGTCTCTGGGAGGGCTGTGGTGTTTCTATATTACCTTTTCATTGTATATATCTGTAAATATCTGCTATACCTTGTAAATATCTGCTTGTATATAGTGCAAAGCTGTAAATAGAAAGCTTCACTTATCAATTTCCAGTGTTTCTGAGTTCTAGCCAGGGTTTATTTCAAAAGGTGAGGGGCAGATATCTGCTTAAACCACTACACCGTTTGGAATGACAATGTTCTCAAAAGCCTGGGAAGATCATAGAATCATTTGGGTTGGGAAAGACCTTTAAGATCGAGTACAACCATTACCTAACTCTACCAAGGCTGCTGCTAAACCAAGTGCCTCAATACCGCATCTGTGCTGCTTTTTAAACACCTCCAGCGAGAGGATTCAACCATCTCCCTGGGCAGCCTATTTCAGTCTTCTGAGAACCCTTTCAGTCAAGAAGTTTTTTTCTAAAATCCAACCTAAATCTTCCCTGGTGCAACTTGAGGCCATTTTTTCTCTCCCTATCACTTGTTACCAGGGAGAAGAGACCAACGCCCTATTCATCTCAACCTCCTTTCAGGGAGCTGCAAATCTCCTCCTGATAGAGATCTGAGCCTTCAAACTCCAACTCTTAAGATTTTTTTTTTCCCCTCTTAGAGCACAAATTTCAGTCCTTTTCTAGATGCATAGATTCAGTGACTTGATTACAATGCACAAAATTGCCTCTATTTAGTGGCAGAGATGAAAAGGCACAATCTTATCTTTAGCTCCTTCCAGATCTGCATGAGTGTCTTAATTAGCATTGGAGCATCCCAACTTGGCACCCTGCGGCTTTCCTGTGCCTTTCTCAGCAACATGTTTATTGCTTTTTCCTCAAGGCTGCGATTGTGTATTTCGCCAGAACAGGCACACAATTATAAGGCCATGAGGAGTTCCAAAGTATGAAGAGATTTAATCTGCATTTTCTAATCTCTGAGAGCAAGCCAAAAAAAAAAAAAAAAAA
>VWZI01005980.1:46738-56970 GCA_013396835.1 Psilopogon haemacephalus
AAAAAAAAAAAAAAGAGGAACATCTTATCATTGCCTTCTGTTCATGCTGAGAATGAAAATTCAATTGGCAGAGCACAAGGCAGAAGTATAATTGCTGTTAGCAACAGGTTACTCCAAGAAGTCAGCTGGGTTTGTTTCAGGTAATCCAAACCTTGCAAATATTTAACAGGTTTTGGGGGTTAGGCTTGGGGTTTCATTTGAGTTTTGGGCAGGAGGGGATTTATTTGGGCTTTTGGCTGGGGTGTTTTTTTTTTTTTTTTTTTTGTTTGTTTGGGTGGTGGTGATGGTGTCCTCTTTTAAACAAAAGGTCTCACTGCTTTCTGATACTGGATGATTATCACTTAAAAAATTAACACAATAAGAAGAAAGAGTTACAGGAGTGATTTCTCAAAGTTCTTTGAGGACTTATTTTGAAAGTTGGATGAATGTAATAGACTAGGAGGGGGGAAAAAAACCACCACTGTTAGTGAATTACACACACTTTTACTTCTAAGTCCCTTGTAATCTTTTTGGCTGAGCAGCAACTGTACCTATACATACCCAACATTTTCATAAATGGAGTTTAAGAGCACACCAGTCTCCTCCACTGGTTCTTGTTGTGCCATATTGCTAAGGTAGCCAGTTGGCTCCAAGTTAAAGACAGACTGAAGGTCTATGCACAGGCAATGCAAGCTTGATGTAATGGGTTAACAGTGAGCTCAAGATAAGAGAAGTGACCTGCTGTCAATGGGTAGGGGCTGTGGCAGCCACTAGACAAGCAACAGAGACTCCCTATGAATAGCTTTCCCAAAGGGAAGAGAAAGGGAATAAGAGAGGAATGCCTACAGCCCAAATCAAAGAGAAGAGATTTGCTTATTAATAGAAAGAACCTTCCTGGCCCAGAAACTCACATCACTTCTGTTAAAAGCAGTAACAGCACTATGCTCCAAAAAAATCACAAGAGGGCCTTTATTTACAGCAGGAAAATAGATAACAAACTCATCAACAACAAATCACAAAACCAAACCAAACCAAACAAAACAATCACAGTTGCCACATTGATTTAAAAAAATGCCACCAAAGCAACTCTTAGAAGTTAGTGATCTCTGAAGCTAAGCTGTACTCATCCTAAAGCATTCTTTTGTGGGATCAGGTTTTCATAGAAAGATCCAAGGAGAATGACAGAAAAATATGTAGTTTCATAGATGGTAAGGAAAATAAACGTATTTTAAACATTACGGAATCCAACCGGTTGGAAAAGACCTTTAAGGTGGAGTCCAACAATCAATCCACCACCACCATAGCCATTAAACAATGTCCCAAAGTGCCATGTTTACATAAGACAGAATTCTGTTTGTAAGTGTGCTGGTTTGAAGTAATTGGAGGATTTGAATGAGAAATTAGACTATAGGCTGAGAGAGGAAAACACTGATGGTGCTACTTCACTCACAGCTTTACTGAGAAAGAAAAAAAACAACCATGTTTAAGAGTCATAACCCAAACATAGATAAGTCAGACTGCTTGAGACTGCTTCAGACCACTTTGGGCTGTGATAGTTCTTACATGGTTCTTTCTCCCTGCCTTTCATAGCTGAATCTGAATAATTTCACTAACTTCTTTCCTGGTCCCCTGGCTAACCTATCTTCACCTATTTGCTGCATAAAACAGATGGTGAGATAAGATTGGGGAAGGGGAGAAAGGTGGTAGGGGTGGTTAGAAACCCCTCTTAGGGATTTTGATCTCTGGGAGGGCTGTGGTGTTCCTGTATTATCTTTTTACTGTATGTATCTGTAAATATCTGTTATACATTGTAAGTATCTGCTTGTATATTGTGCATTGCTGTAAATATAAAGCTTCATTCCTTAACTTCTACCCAATTGAGTCCTAGCCTGGGTTATTCCAAAGTGGGGGGGGGATAGCTAACTCCCTAACTACCACAATAAGAAAGAACACACAAACAAATGAAGGGCCAAGCTCATGATCTCTAGTCAGAGATTCCTTATTCAGCAGGACTGAAGAATGACAGATCTTCCTTTCTTTTGTAGGGCTAATTCTTCAGCCAGCTTTCTCATCCGTGCAGTTTTGAAGATGCCCACATCAGCAGACAACATAATTCAAGAAAAAAATTGTTTCTTAAGTTAAAGTTGACAACAAATCCTGTAAGAAAATAAATTAATCCCTTGATCCAGCTGAAGAGCTTAAATGAGTATAAATACATATAGTGGGAATATAGTTCTTCACAGGTCTATGAGAAGGGTTTATTTGAGAGAAAAAAAAAAAAAGAAAAAAGGGAAAACAAACTCATTACTCTTTAAATGCCTTTCCTGGGGGCCTGTTCAGTAGCCACTGAATTTAGTCCAGAAATGGCTTCATTTCCTAGAATAAGGGCATAGCTTTTTCCAACTGTTAATTCCTATATCTTCCCAACTGCAGGAAATACCAGGAAGAGATTAAGTCACTTAAAAGCCATTTTAAATATAGAATTACAAGCGTGGCCTCATACAACCTAAAGATTAAACTTTCACGTTCTTTAAAAGCTACTATGATTTTTAAAAATACCAAGAGAGGGAATACTGCATTTTTGCACAGCTCACTTAGTATCTACAAAGTTATTTTTTACTGCAAGACTAACGAGGAAGTTTTACTGTGAGAGGGACAAGAGATGAGTCTGCCAATTGATTCTTTGTCTGGTTATAAGCACATTGCAAGTTAAATTATTTTATCAACTATCTCTTAGATGATTTTTTTTTTTTTAATCACTTGCTCTTCAGCTTCATACAGGTCTTTTCACTCCATCTATTGGGTTTTACTCTTTAAAAAAAAAAAAAAAATTCTGTTGGAGTGAGTCCAGAGGAGGGCCACAAAGATGATCCAAGGGCTGGAGAACCTGTGCTAAGAGGATAGGCTGAGGGAGCTGGGGTTGTTTAGCCTGCAAAAGAGAAAACTCGAGGAGACCTTCTAGCAGCCTACCAGTATCTGAGGGGGGCCTACAGGAAGGCTGGGGAGGGACTGTTCACAAGGTCTTGTAACGACAGGATGAGGGGGAATGGGTTCAAATTGGTGGAGGGGAGATTTGAACGGGATGTTAGGAAGAAATTCTTCACAGTGAGGGTGGCGAGGCACTGGAACAGGTTGCCCAGGGAGGTCATGGCTGCTTCCTTCCTGGATGTGTTCAAGGCCAGGCTGCATGAGGTCTTGAGCGACCTGATCTAGTGGGAGGTGTCCCTGCCTATGGCACAGGGGGGTTGGAGCTGGATGATCTTTAAGGTCTCTTCCAACCTAAACCATTCTATGATTCTATGACTCTAGGAAGACCTTACAGGTGCCTTCTAGTAGATGAAAGGAGCCTACAGGAAGGCTGCAGAGGGACATTTCATAACAGTGTCTAGCCACAGGATGAAGGGAGATGGTCTTAAGCTGAGGGAGAGTAGGTTTAGACTGGATCTCAGGAAGAAGCTCCTCAGGAGGAGGGTGGTGAGACTCTGGAATGGGTCAGCCAAACAGGTTGTTAGTGGCCCCTTCCTGAAGGTGTTCAAGGCCAGGTTGGATGAGGTCTTGAGCAGCCAACAGTAGTTGAGAGGTATCCCTGTCCATGGCAGAGGCATTGGGGTAGATGATCTCTGAGAGGCCTTCCAACCTATGTCATTCTATGATTCCATGACTCTGCAGGACTAAAGCAACACAGCAAATGCCTGTTGAACAAATACAAATCAAAACTGTGCATTTCATGGCAAATAACAGCATAAGTACCTCTCACCAGTTTAATTACAATATACTGGAAGGGAGAAGTGATTGCTTTTCATGAAGAGGAACTGAAACGCTAATTAGCAGGTTTTTAACAAGTGTTTCAGTTTACCCAAGTGTTTACTGCCAACAATGAAAGGATTAATATAGGTCTCCTTTTGCACAGTTGCACTTGAATTTGCCACTATATTAGCTTTATACAGAGCCTGTTTCTTTTTAGAAGGCCAGCATGGTGGTGCACGCATCAATAATTCTTCTAGCTTAACTCTTGAACCAAAATAAGTCTGGAAAACGAGGACTCCTACCACAGGGCTTAAATACTTCCATTCTTATTGATCTCCAGAGTCAAGATTCCCACCTGATATGCTTTCACCTGCAATGTATTGATTTTCATACCTTCAGCTAAACAAACCCGTGACCTTTTTGAAGTGCAGCACATTCATTTTTGCAGACTCTCCATTTCTTTCCACAGCTGTGAACTTTTTGGTGCGACTGCTTCCACAGAATCCTAGAATGGGTTAGGTTGGACCTTGAAGATCACCTAGTTTCAACCCCCCCCTACTATGGGCAGGGACACATCCCACTAGACCAGGTTGCTCAAGGACCCTTCCAACCTGGCTTTAAACACTTCTGGGCTTGGAGTCTCCATAGTTTGGTTTCTTACATCTCATTCATGGATAAACTTACTTATAAGTGAATGACCTCCGGATTGCTATCCTGTTTAAAACAGGATATCCCTGTCCAAATGTATGCAAAGCATCAGTTTCTCCTTGCTCTTTACCTCATTCCTCCTCAGCTCTGTAGGTCACAATGTATTAACTTAGTATTTCACATGCATGTAAGCCACAAGCAAGACAATGAGAGTCCTTCAGATGGGTGCAGACAAAACCAGACAGGGATACATGGAGTTAATCACCTACAGCCAGTATGACAGGTAAGGCAGCTTTGGACTAGCTATTAGCAACACTGAGTTCATCACAGCTTCCAAAGCCTGCACAGGTAGTATAAGGTAGGTTGCCAAAATCAGCTTGTGACAGAACTGTTTCTGGTCTCCCATCTCCAAATGTGCTAAATGATGCATCCTTAGTGCAGTGCTAGCTGGCCAGGTACTTACAAGCTAATCCATGCAAGGTCAGAGACGACTACTACTCCATCTCTACTTCAGATTAAACTTCTAAGGTTCTAAGACCTGTCAAACCCTACCTACAGAGATGTCCCTCGATCTGGTAGAACTGTGCACATGAGACCTAGTTTGTCAAGACTGTTCTTGTTTCCAATTCATTTCTCACATAGAGGTGAGACAAACTGACAAACCATACATTGCTTTGGCACTCATCTGTCTTCAGTCTTAATCACAGAATCATTTTGGATGGAAAAGACCTTAACAATCAAGTCCAACTATTAACCCAACGCAGCCAAGTCCATCACTGATGCTGTGTCCCTCAGCATCACATCTGTGCTGCTTTGAAACATTTCCAGGGATAGGGTTTCAGCTATCTCCCTGGAAAACCTGTTCCAGTCTCTGAGAACCCTTTCAGTCAAGAAGTTTATTCTCATATCCAACCCAAACCTCCTCTGGTACAATTTCAGGCCATTTCCTCTCCTCCTATCACTTGCTACTAGGGAGAAGAGACCAACACCCACCTTGACCCAACCTTTCGGAAATCATCTGAATTCCTCCTTCAAAAGCCATCTGCAAATCTCCTTCCAAAACAATGTTTTGAAAGGTGAGTAGCAGCCTTGCTCTCAGCTAATTCACTCTTCAGCAAACAAGGTAATATATTAGAGCCAGCACAATTACACCCATTGGCACTATGGTTACTCCAGATTTATTTGCACCGTGATAGCAAGGCTAATACAGCCCTTACATTTTGATGACTTGCTGCTAGTGCTGAAGGTCTGCTTCCTCCCTTAGCTACACTACATTTCATAGGCTGCCATCTGGGCCTTGGAAAGCAACCTTGCAGAGACAAAAATAAAGCAAACTTCCATGGCTGAGGTCCATCATAAGAAAAAAAAAAAAAATTAAAACTGCTCATTCCACTCCTGAAGCTATTTTGAAAACTACTTAGTGTAGTGGGCATGGCGGTGTTGGGTTGATGTTTGGACCTGATGCTCTTAGAGGTCTTTTTCAACCTTACTAATCATAGGATTTATCCCAATATACACCATACTTAGCATTTGTATGATATCCAACAGGGCTCATTCTAAAATCAGATTTTACTCAGTGTGAGGTGATTGCATCTTGTGCAAAGTGCTTGCTAGTAACCGAAGCAGAAATGTTTGCTCCTCTCTTCTGAATACTCAGTGACTGACATCGGGAGCATTTGTTTGACATGAATATGGAGATATGTGAAAATCTGTGTTCAAAAACAAAACAGACTCTGACAAAAGGTCAAGTTTGACAGGCTGGAAAAAAAAAGCCTTAAGGCTCCTCTTCAAATCAAGTTTGAGTTTTCTTCAAAGGTCAATGTCACCGTGACCCATTTCAAATTTTGTTCATTAATAGGCCCGAGGAATGCTTTGAAATGTTATTGTTTTAAGCATTTGGGGGGCAACCTCAAAACTAATAAGAATTTATCACTGCATGACCAGCTCAACACAGCCTCAACAGCATGTCAGATCCTGGGATTAAAGAGACTTTATCAGACAACTTTGCATTAACATTTAAAAATGTAGATCTTCAACAGCACTATCAATATCTCACAGCCTAATCAATGTTCCCTCCATTTTTTTCCTATCTATCATTCCACATAACCCAATTCTTGGGTGGTTGTTTTTTTTTTTTTTTAAATAAGCAATTGGATTTTGTACTCCTACTGCATAGAAGTCACTGGTCATTAGAGCATTCACATAAAATAAATCAAGAGGATACCTATTTGTGACTTTTTCCCCCAGGAGGCTTCCTCAAGCATGCTGCAAAGATGACACATCCTGTCTGTTGAAGTCTAGTGACTCCTGCATCAACTGGCATGGCAGATAAGATCCATAATTATCAACTAAAGGTCCTAAAAAAACCCCAAATATTTCCTAAGAAAAATGAAATATGGAAGACTGTTAGTTTGACTCAGAACTGTGTCCATTTAGGATGAAATTAGACAAACTGATTGTATGAAGGTCATGTTGTAGGTAACTGCAAAGTTCCATTTAGATTTCCTGTTTCTGCCTGAACCAAATTGAGTCTTCAAGCTAATTTTATTTTGGCTAATCTACACTGCATTAAAAGCACTCCAAAGTAATTTATTTCCTTGAAACACTTTGTAGTGAAGACAGGATTCACAGAACTTTAGAGGTTGGAAGGGACCTCCAGGGATTGTCGAGTTCAACCTTCCTGGCAAAGCAGAATCCCCTGGGGTAGTTTGCACAGGAACACATCCAGATGGGTTTTGAAAATCTCCAGAAGAGATTCCATAATCTCTCTGGGGAGCCTATTCCAAGGCTCCATCACCCTCACTGTAAAGAAGTTTCTCCTCATGTTGAGGTGAAACTTTCTGTGCTCCAGATTGTAGCTGTTGCTCCTTGTCTTATTGCTGCTGACCACAGAAATGAGATTGGCCCCAGCCACTTTACACCCACCCCTCAGATATTTGTATGCATTGATAGGATCTCCTCTCATTCTTCTCTTCTCCAAACAGCTCCAGGGCTCCCAGTCTCTCTCCATAGGGGAGATGCTCAAGTCCCCCAGTCATCCTCGTGGCTCTCCACTGGACTCTCTCCAGCAGGTCCCTGTCTCTCTTAAACTGGGGAGCCCAAAACCGGACACAATATTCCAGGTGTGGTTTCACTAGGGTAGAGTAGAGGGGAAAAAATAACCTCCCTAGACCTGTAGGACACACTTTTCTTCATGCACCCCAGGATGCCATTGGCTTTCTTGATCACAAGGGCACATTGTTGGCCCATGCAGAACTTGCTGTTCACCAGGACTCCAAAGTCTTTCTTCACAGAGCTGCTTTCCAGCAGGGCAGCCCCCAGCTGGTACCGGTGCCTGTTGTTATTACTCTCAAGCATAACCATAAGAACTTCACACAGTTCTTCAGCCTCTCCAGATCTCTTGGATGGCAGCAGAGCCAGGAAGAGGTGGAAAGATACAGTGGGCATGTATAGAATCATAGAGTTGTTTTGGCTGGAGGAGAATTTAATGATAACTCCAACCATTCTCTAACTCTACCAAATCTGCTGCTAAACTACGTCCCTCAACACCACATCACTGAGGCTTTAAAACATTTCCAGAGATGAGGATCCAGCCTCCCTGGGGAACCTGTTCCAGTCTTGGAGAATCCTTTCAGGATAAGAAGCTCCTTCTGTTTTTCCAACCTAAACCTCCCTTGGTGCAACTTGAGGCCACTTCCTCTCATCCTATCACTGGTTACTAGGGAAGAAGAGACCAATACTCACCTCATTACAACATCCTTTTTCAGGGAGTTGTAGAGAGAAGTGTGTTCTCCCCTCAACCTCCTCTTCTCTAGACTAAACAACTCCAGTTCCCTCAATTGTTATGAAATGATCAAATCTTTCCCCAGCATCAGAACAAACAGACTTCAAGTCTAATGTTTTGTCGCTGCACAAACCCTACTCAGGAAAGGGACCCAGACCAGGCAGTGTTCTTATCCAGTTACTTTTCTTTGAAATACAGTAAGGCACAACAAGTAGCTACAGCAAGAGACAAAGAGCTTTAATTTCACCTACCTTAATAATCTATGGAGGATAGCTACAATAATCTACGGAGGATAGCTACATACATTTGTCTACCTCAAACAAAAAACCCTTCACAGGTCCCTCCAGACAGGCCTAAAAGTTTCGTACTTTGTTCTGAAGTTTAATGTTCATAAATGTAAGGGGACACAACATCATGATATCCTAGTGTCTTATTTTATTAAGCACTGTCAAAGCGCAGGTTTCTGCTGCAAATTCAAAGTTCTCTGCAATTAAAGTCAATACACATCACAATTAGATGCCTTAAAACAAGAAACCAGAGGTCACAATCACCATATTCCCTCATGTAGTGAGTATGGTTCACCCATCATTTTAAAAAGGATGATCATACTCTTTATGCCATAAGAACCTTTCCTAAGAGGCATTGGAGTGCTTCACATCTTTGCTTTACTTGCAAGAACAAGAGGAAATGGCCTCAAGTTGCACCAGGGGCTGTTTAGATTGGATACTAGGAAAAAAATCTCCTGGATTAAAGGATTCTCAAAGACTGGAACAGGCTGCCCACAGAGGTAGTTGAATTCCCATCCCTGGAAGTGTTTAGAAGACACAGAGGTGTGGTGCCAAAGGACACAGTTTAGCACCAGACTTGGTAGAGTTAAATTATGGTTGGACTCAACGATCTTAAAGGTCTTTACCAACCAAAATATGATTCAGGGAATGAGACTGATAATGGTTAAGATAAGTATTTGTTTTATTGGCAACAAGCAATTTTAGTTCAGTTTGAAGAAGAGGAGGCTGAGAGGAGACCTCATTGCTGTCTACAGCTACCTCAAAGGATGTTGTGGAGAGGCTGCTGCTGGTCACTTCTCACAGGTAATTAGTGATAGAAGAAGACGAAATGGCCTCAAGCTGCAACTGGGTAGGTTTAGACTGGACATTAGGAAACATTTTTCACAGCAAGAGTGGTCAGGCACTGGAGTGAGCTGCCCAGGGAGTTGGTGGAGTCACCAACCCTGGATATATTTAAAAGTCATTTGGATGTGATGCTTGGGGAATGGTTTAAGGGTGAACTTTGTAGAGTAGGGATATCAGTTGGGCTTGGTGATCCCGAGGGTCTTTTCCAACCAAAATGATTCTGTGATTTAATGCAGGGTCAAATTAGCACAATCTACCCCTTGTAGACAGGATGACATCTAAACGTTGAGAAAGGGTTTATTCCAGCTTCCACTCAAGCACATCCAGAGCATGTGGGGACAGGACCTCTTTGCATCAGCACCTGAGAACATTAAACAGCCTGTTACACCCAGAGCTTAGGTCAGACACCTGAAAGCCATTACAGCAAGGAAACTGAGCAGTCCTCAACATCAGCACTTATAGGCCTCACAAAGCTGTTTCAGAGATCAAGAGGCACGGCAAAGGGATTGGCATTCATAAACAACAAGCAACTACAGGTTGGCCTGCTGGAGCTGGAAGTTTTGCTTGCAGCTCCTGAAATTCAGAATTGCTACCCTGCATGATAGCGTTTCCACCATACCTATACAGGCAAATTTTAGGCTTCACTAAAGCCACCAACCCCCTTTCCATCAAGAAGCAGATTAAAGAGATTTCTCTGCACAGATTTTGAGGAACTGCTTCATCTGAGCTCAGAGTTACCTCACAGAGAGGTATTGTCTATGAGAACAGCAGCCACTCTTCAGAAGTTCTGCAGGTTCCTGTTCAATCACTCACCCAGAACCCAGGTACAAGACAGATGTATGGATGAACAAACAGGACAAGTACAGCACCCACACTAGAAAGGGGTTTTACCAAGCCTGCTTCAGAGGAAAACTACACTTAATAAAAAGTAAAATTAAAAA
>VWZI01005980.1:57016-84032 GCA_013396835.1 Psilopogon haemacephalus
GCAGACAGGCTGGAGGGCAGGGATGTCATCTAGAGAGACCTGGACAGGCTGGAGAGGTGGGCACAAGCCAACCTCATGAGGTTCAACAAGACCAAGTGCAAGGTCCTGCATCTAGGTCAAAGCAATCCCAAGCACAACTCCAGGCTGGGTGGCGAATGGCTGAGAGCAGCCCTGAGGAAAAGGCCTTGGGGATCTGGAGTGATGAAAAGCTCAAGATGAGCCTGCAGTGTGCACTCACAGCCCTGGGCTGCAGCAAGAGCAGCGTGGCCAGCAGGTGGAGGGAGGGGATTCTGCCCCTCTACTCCACTCTGCTGAGACCCCACCTGGAGTACTGCATCCAGTTCTGGAGCCTCTATTACAAGAGGGATGTGGACATGATGGAGCACGTCCAGAGAAGGACCACAAGGATGATCAGAGGGCTGGAGCACCTCTGCTATGAAGACAGACTGAAAGAATTGGGGCTCTTGAGTCTGGAGAAAAGGAGGTGACCTTCTTGTGGCCTTCCAGTATCTGAAGGAGGCCTACAAGAAAGCTGGGGAGGGACTTTTGAGGCTCTCAGGTAGTGACAGGACTAGGGGGAATGGAGCAAAGCTGGAGGTGGGGAGATTCAGATTGGATGTGAGGAGGAAGTTCTTCCCCATGAGAGTGGTGAGAGCCTGGAATGGGTTGCCCAGGGAGGTAGTGGAAGCCTCATCCCTGGAGGTGTTTGCAGCCAGGCTGGATGAGGCTGTGGGCAGCCTGATCTAGGGTAGGGTGTCCCTGGGCATGGCAGGGGGGTTGGAACTAGATGATCTTTGTAGTCCCTTCCAACACTGATTGATTCTATGATTCTAAATTGAGAGAACAGCCTGTCAGAAGTACACAATGTTTTAATTTATATACTTAAGTGAAGAAAACTACCTGATTAGCACAGCTCAGTGGTCATTGACTGGCTTAAAAATGAAGTGAAGTTTTCCTCCTTTCTCCCTCACCTCTTCCTCCTGCTGAAGGGTCTGTTTGCTTTCTTGCCATATGCCAGGAGGCTGTGAGCAAACCACAGAGCCACATTCACTCACACACAAACCTCTCCTGCAGGAAGGAGTTATGACATCTAAAGTCATCTCCCCGTGCCAGCAGCAAACCAATGTTGGCGTGCTGTGCACGTAGAGAAGGAGATTGTTCAATACCCCACAATTTACAGATATCCCAGTCATTAAAGAAGAGCATTTACGTGCATTAGCAAAAAGCATCTCCACAGGAGAGCCTGTCCAAATACAGCTACAGCATCAAGGCTCCAGCTGTGGTAAGGGGGAAAAATAAAAGAAAGAAAGAAAAAAAAAAAAGCAACAGGAAAAAAAAAAAAAAAAAAAAGAAAAAAAAAAAAAAAAAAAAGGAAAGAAAAAAAAACCAAACACAAACCCACAGAAAGAAAAAAAAAAATCCCCAATGCAGATAATTTTCAGGCTGAATTGCACGTTTTTACAGACTCCTCTCTGGATTACAGCAATACCTCTGCCACTGCCACTTGACAGGGGTATCAGATACGCAGTTGTGTGATCCTTTGACAAATAATAACCACTTCACAAAACCTACAACACAAAGAAGCACTTCCTCACAGAATCACAGAATGATAGGGGTTGGAATAGAACTCTGGGGATCATCTTGTCCAACCCTCCTGCCAAAGGAAAATCATACAAAGCAGGTTACAGAGGAGGGCTGCAGCATCTCTCCTATGAAGACAGGCTGAAAGAACTGGGGCTGCTCAGCCTGGAGAAGAGAAGGCTCTGGAGAGACCTTACAGCAGCATTTCATTATCTAAAGGGTACCTACAAGAAGTGTTTGTTCTATCACTACAAGCCCTTCCAAAGGACAATGGTCTGAACCTGGACCAGGGTAGATTTAGGGTGGACATAAGGAGGAAGTTCTACACAATGAGAGGCTGCCCAGGGCTGTGGTTCAGGCCCCATCCCTGAAGACATTCAAGATTAGACTAGATATGGCCCTGAGCAGCCTCCTCTAGGTGGAGGTGTCCCTGCTGACTGCAGGTAAGTTGGACAAGATGACCTTTGAGGGTCCCTTCCAACCCAATGCAATCTGTGAACAGATGTCCAGGCAGGTTTTGAATAACTCCAGAGACAGAGAAACCACCACTTCACCAGGTAGCCTGTTCCAGTGACCTACCATCCTCAAAGCAAAGAAGTCCCTCAGTCTTTGCATATTCTCTTTCTAGGGCAGCCTTGCCATGTTTTCCTGAAGAAGACAGGCTTTGTGAAGCAAGTTTTTTTCTCAAGAGGAAAATCAGGGAAACATTACCAGGAATCCCTTTATAAACCTTTCCTCTGCCCTCCTTTCTCTTTCCTTTCCATGAAAATGCCTCATCACAATCCAGTAGATCACACTGCTGTGATCTACATAAGTACACATAAGTACATTTGTTCTCAGCTTCTCTTAATGGAGTCACAAAATCCTTTGCAATATTTACAAGGGGGCAAGAACACTCATGGGGTACAAGACTAAAAATCAGAATGTGCTACAGCATACTACAACAACACAAACACATCTTCAAGATCTTACTTCCTTTTCAATTCCTTTTTCCAATCCTACCTCAAAAAGAAATCCAAACCCAAAGTCTCTTTCTGAAAACTGTTACCTGCTTCATTTTCTTCCCTAACTTCTGGGAAAGTTAGCTTCTACTTACCCTTTTTTCGTCTCAACAAGCAGACAGAAAGTTACATCCCACTGCATTTTCCTCAAAAAAATAAACCTGAAACAGAGCCAGCAAACCAGTCCTCCAGGTACCTTTGTGACTCCAGGAGAAACTAAGAGCACAAAGCCATCCCCAGGAAACCATATAAACAGCAACATGGCTTTCTTCTCATTCTGAACTGCAGGTGCCACCTGGCCTGCTACATCACAGGTGATTTAGGTTGGAAGATAGGTTGAAGTCCAATCACCCAGTTCCAGCCCTCCTGCTGTGAGCAGGGACACCTTCCACCAGACCAGCTTGCTCAAGGTCTTGAACAACTCCAGGGAGGGGGCATCCACAACCCCCCTGGACAATGTGTTCCAGTGTCTCACCACCCTCACTGTCAAGAATGTCTTCCTAATCTCCAATCTAAATCTGCCTTCCTCAAGCTTCAGTGTATTCCCTCTCATCCTAGCATACAAGCCCTTGTAAAAAGTCCCTTCCCAGCTTTCTTGTTAGGCTCCCTTCTGGCACTGGAAGGCCACTATAAGATCTCTCTGGAGCCTTCCCCAGCTGAACAGCCCCAACTCTCTCAGCCTGTCTTTGTAGCAGAGGTGTTCCAGCCCTGTGATCATTTTTGTGTCACTCCTCTGGACCGGATCAAGCAGTTGGATCTCTCTCTCGTGCTAGGGGCACCAGATCTGGATGTGGTACTCCAGGTGGGGTCTCATGGAAGAAGAGCAGAGGGAAAGAATCACCTCTCTCATCCTGCTGATCACATTTCTTCTGACACAGCCCAGGACATGGTTGCCTTCTGCACTTCAAGCACACATTGCTGGCTCATGCTGAATCTTTCATCAGCTGACACCCCCAAGTTCTTCTCTTCAAGACTGTCCTCAAGCCACTCCTCGTCCAGCCTATATCTGTGCTTGGGATTGCCCCAGCCCAGATGTAGGAACTTGCACTTGGCCTTGTGGAACTTCATGAGGTTGGTTTGGGTCCAGCTCTCCAGCCTGCCCAAGTGCCACTGGATGGCATCCCTGCCCTGCAGCGTGTCAGCCAGCCCACACAGCTTGATGTCCTCTGCAAACTTGCTGAGGGTGCACTCAATCCCACTGTCCATGGCACTGATGAAGTTAAACAGAATTGGTCCCAGTACCTACCCCTGAGGGACACCATTTGTCAGTGGTCTGCATTTGGATATTGTGCTACTGAATGCAACTCTCTGAGTGGAGCCATCCAGCCAATTCCTCACCCAGTGAGTGGACCACCCGATCAAATCCACAGTTCCCCAGTTTGGTGACCAGGATGTCAACGTGGGACAGTATCAAAAGCTTTGCACATGTCCAGGTAGATGACATCAGTTGTTCTTCCCTCATCCACTGGTGCTGCAATTCCACCATAGAAAGCCACCAAATTCATCAGGCATGATTTGCCCTTGGTGAAACTGTATGTTGGTCACCACCAATAACCTCTTCTACATTTGCCATATGCCTTTGCAAGGACTTCAGGAGGATCTGCTCCATGCTCTTGCCAGGCACAGAAGTGAGACTGACTGGCCTATGGTTTCCAGGGTCTTTCTTTTTACTCTTTTTGAAGATGGGGGTTAAATTTCCCCTTTTCCAGGCAGCAGAGACTTCACCACACTGCCATGACTTTTCAATTCTGATGGATAATGGTATGGCAACTTCATCTGCCAGTTCCCTCAGGACCTATGGACAGATCCCATCAGGCTGTGCATCTTCACATTCTTCAGATGGTCTTAAACCTACCCTTCACTTACAGTGGGCAGAACTTCTGTTTCCCACTCCCTACCTGTATTCCCTGGAGCTTGGGCAGCACAGCTAGAGCCCTTGCTGGTGAACACTGAGGCAAAGCAGCTGTTGATCACCTCATCCTTCTCTGTATCCATCATGACCAGGTCTCCATTGTGGTCTCCATTAGGGCCAAATGTGGAACACCTGCTCCATGGTCTCTTTTTTTTTTTTTTTTTTTCTTTATATGTAATGAACCCACAGAAGTTTCAATTAGTTTTTGGGGCTTAGAAAGATCTGGAATGTCAGTAACTTCACTAATTCTTGTGCCCCCCTGCCAGATTTCCACAGGTGTTTCTCTTAGAGACAGCTCTGGCATTGCTTTTTAAAAATGTTATGGCTGAAGCACTATTTTTTTAAGAAGCAGCAGCTTGAGGGGCTGGGGTTTTTTTTAGCTGTTCTTAAATGATCTATGAAAACTTTAGTTCTGTGCAATCTGGAACACATTTTCTTCAATCAAATAGCATCTTGCATTCTTTTTTTTCTTCTTTTTTTTTTTTTTTTTCCCAGACCAAAAAAGATGCTCTAATTATCTCTCCTGGACCTAATGAAAACAGGGCAGTTATTCTGTGACATTTCTATGTGCCAGGGATTGCTGAGTAGTCTTCTTTTACTGATTTAAGCCTTTCACAGAGCCTGAAAAGTAAGAAATTGGCTTACAGTTTATGAATCTTGAAATACCAGAAAGGAATTGACTAAATAAGTCTTAACCACCAAAACATGATGTGCTAGCACCAGGGCGAGTTAATCCCAACCAAGACTAATCTTCTGAAGCAGATGGCCTGAGTCAGACTTAACTCTAGTTGCACCTGTTCATCATAGTTTCAGCTGAGTTATTACTTTGTAGTCTCTCTCCTTATCAAAGCAAGGCACTTTAGAGGGTCACTTTTGATCCTGTGCCCCTCTCAAAAAAAAAACCAAAACAAAACCAAAACAAAATATCAAGAAAAAGAAGCTGAACCAGCAAGAGAATAACAGGCTTGTGTCTAAAAAGAGGCACAATAGTTGTTTTGTGTGTGTTTTTTCAGCTCTCCTTGATTTACAAGTACACAGTCCTTCTGCAGCCTGGGCTAACTGGCAGCCAAGGCTTGCTTCCCCTTACTCAAAAGAGAAGAGACAGTCCAAAGGAGGACCACGAAGATGCTGAGGGGACTGGAGCATCTCTCTTATGAGGAGAGACCAAGAGACCTGGAGCCTTTTAGCCTGGAGAAGGGAGCTACCAGACAGTCCAAAGGAGGACCACAAAGATGCTGAGGGGACTGGAGCATCTCTCTTATGAGGAGAGACTAAGAGACCTGGAGCCTTTTAGCCTGGAGAAGGGAGCTACCAGAGACAGTCCAGAGGAGGACCACAAAGATGCTGAGGGGACTGGAGCATCTCTCTTATGAGGAGAGACCAAGAGACCTGGAGCCTTTTAACCCGGAGAAGAGCAGCCTGAGAGAGGCTGATCAATTGCTAAAGGGTAGGAGGCAAAAGGATGGGACTGGGCTCATTTCAGTGGTGCCCAGTGTCAGGGCAAGGGGCAATAGGCACACACTAGGACATGGGAGGTTCCACTTAAACATAAGGAAAATCTTTCCTTTGAGGATGGAGCACTAGAGCAGGCTGCCCAGAGAGGTTGGGGAGTTTCCTTCTTCAGTGACTTTCAAAATCTGCCTGGATACATTCGTGTGCAACCTGCTCCTGGTGACCCTGCTTTAGCATTGCACTTGGGTTAGTTGATCTATGGAGGTCCCTTCCACCCCCCACCATTCTGTAATTCTGTGGAAGCAGTTTGTTCACTGAATCCAGCCAGAACAGTGCTTCCTACTGCTTACAGGTGGGAAGCTTTCGCCTCTCACAGCTAGTCACAAGCACTGTCCACAACCCACCAGCACCAACCAGCTCTTTGTGTCAGGCAGCAGTCATTTCCCCACAGCCAGCAGTGAGGAAAAAAAAACAGCTCACAAGGGATCCTGAAGCCCAAATCTGTCCCATGAAGCTGACGAAACTGTGGCAGCCTACAGCTAGGCAAAGAAGACATTGCTTATCCAAGTGCTGGATCTCTTCTTCTCCAGCTGCCATTTGGGATTGTTGGGAAACGTTGCTACCTCTCTGTCTTGCAGGGAGCCTTGCTACCATATGTGATGGAAGTTATCTGATTGCCAGCAGATGAAGAAGTGTGGGTGCCAGTGTGTGAATACCAAATAATAAAGGAATCCCCAGAAGACATCTGATTCAATTTCCTCTGTACTACAAGACAAACATGAAAATTCATTGTCTTGATTAGCCCCAGTGCAGGGAATCATCTCTCATAGCTGATTGTAAATCTTCTGAATGGTCTCATTTAGCTTTTAACCTTCCTCTCTTTTTCATCCCTGAAGAGATGATTCCAGCCTAGACATTCATTTATTTAAATAGCCTAAGACATGCATATGTTGTCTCCAGTCACAATGAGAAGCTTCAGAAGTGCACAAATAAGACTAAGAACATTATAAACATCCTTCAGAGCTTCTTAGTACAGCCCTAGAGCAGCACAGACTTAGACTGGGCATTAGGAGGAAGTTCTTCACAATGAGGGTAGTGAAATACTGGAACAGATTGCCCAGAGAGGTGTTGGAGGCCCCATCTCTGGAGACATGCAAGATTAAACTTGATGGGGCCCTGAGAAATCTGATTTAGTCAAAGATGTCCCTGCTCACTGTGGAGGCATTGGACAAGATGACCATCAAGTGTCCCATCCAATCCAAAGCACTCTATGATATACTGCAGATTGAGGAGCTTCTTTAAGGGTCATGTAGCATCGCAACAGGCTGTCTAGAGAGGTTGTAGAGTCTCCTCCAGAGACTTTCAAAATCTGCCTGGATGCATTCCTGTGTGATCTTCTGTAGGTGAACCTGCCTTGGCTGAGAGGTTGGACTCAATGGTTTCCAGAGGTCCCTTCCAACCCTTATCATTCTGTGATTCATAGATTCATAGAATGGGTAGGGTTGGAAGGCACCTTCAAGATCATCTAGTTCCAACCTCCCTGGCACTAGCAGGGACACCTTCCACTAGACCAAGTCACTCAAGGCTTCATCCAACCTGGCTCTGAACACCTCCAGGGAAGGGGCACCCACAACCTCCCTGGCAATGTGTTCCAGTGTCTCACCATGCTTACTGTACAAAGTTTCTTCCATTCCTGCAAGTAAGAAAACCATGAGGAGCATCCCCATTGCAGATGAACTACACCTACTCTCCTCAAACATACTAGAGTTAAAGCCAGGGAGTGGAGGAGTACTTTAGAAATGGAGATTAGGCCCTGTGTTTTAAATCACCATGTTTCTGAGGACCTCCACAACATGAAAGCCAGGGATGTGCAGAAGCATAGTGCCAGTGTAGGTGACAGAAGGAGGGGGTGAGTGCTGTGATCTAAGGAGACACTGGCAGCATGCATTTTCCTTACAGTCTCTGCTTCTGGCTTATCTGTGCCGACTCCTCTGCCCTTCCACTGCTTCATCTCTGATGTTTCCCTTGCACTTACCCAAGGAATTCTTCAGCTGTCAAGAACTGTTATGACCAAGAGAGAAATCACTCTCTGACACGTTTGTCTTTGTTTTTTCTTTTTTCCAGAATTTTATTAATGCAAATGATGATGGAAATTACTGATCTGCTTTCTAAAGTAATCTAAAGTGATTAGAATCATAGAATCAGTCAGGTTGGAAGGGAATACAAAGATCATCTAGTTCCAACCCCTCTGCCATGCCCAGGGACACCCTACCCTACATCAGGCTGCCCACAGCCTCATCCAGCCTGGCCGCAAACACCTCCAGGGATGTGGCTCCAACCACCTCCCTGGGCAACCCATTCCAGGCTCTCACCACTCTTATGCTGAAGAGCTTCCTCCTCACATGCAATCTGAATCTCCCCACCTCCAGCCTTGCTCCATTCCCCTTAGTCCTGTCACTACCTGAGTGCCTAAAAAGTCCCTCCCCAGCTTTCTTGTAGGCCTCCTTCAGTTACTGGAAGGCCTCAATAAGGCCACCTGGGAGCCTTCTCCAAACTGAACAGCCCCAACTCTTTCAGTCTGTCCTCATAGCAGAGGTGCTGCAGCCCTCTGACCATCCTCATGGCCCTTCTCTGGACATGCTCCAGCATGTCCACATCCCTCTTGCAATAGGGAATCAAGAACTGGATGCAGTACTCCAGGTGGGGTCTCACCAAGGCAGAGTAGAGAGGGAGATTAAGTCACAAACACAGTATTATACCTCAATTTGGTTTCTACCAGTATGCTTCCTCCTAGGTCAGAAGAATCCCAAATCAAAGCTGTTATGTGCTTCAATATGAAAACATGAGGAATCAAAAAATATATATACTCCTACCTCAGATATTCTTTGGCCTCAGATTCTCTTTGGCCTTAATCAACTTCAACTTTACAGAACCTTCATGAAATAACTAAACATTGTCTTCTCAAAGATGCAAAATAAACAAAGAAACTGGAAGGTGATTTCCCCCACCATCTGTTCCTAATATAAAGAAGAGGCAACAGGGATGAGGAGTATGTTGTGTGGGTTCTGTTAGCACACATGTCCACAAGATTCTAGAACAACGATGGAAAAAATGCCTGCCTTCAATTGGAACTTGGAGACACAAAGACTGAGGGCATCTCACTTTAATTCTTTTTAGGACAAGGGGTAATGGTTATTAGAAGCATAGCTATCCAAGACTGCTTCTGAAGGTGCTCATTAAATTCTTGCATAGCTCTCTGTAAAATAAATAGAATCATCACAGTGCCCTTTGATTGCTTAAGATGGCAAATTTTGGTGATGCTCCTTGTATTTGACATGGAACACCACAGCTCCAACAAGCACTTTAGGACAGCAATGTGCTGGTGTGGCCAAGAAGGCCAATGGGATCCTGGGGTGCATTAAGAGGAGTGTGCCCAACAGATCAAGGGAGGATTTCCTCCTCCTCTACTCTGCCCTGGTGAGACCTCACCTGGGATACTGCATTCAGTTTTGGGCTCCCCAGTTCAGGAGGGACAAGGATCTACTTGAAAGAGTCCAACATATTGACTTTTTGGTCTGGTAAGGAGAAGACTTAGAGGGGATCTGATCAATGTTTATAAATATCTGAAAGCTGGGGGTCAACAGGGAAGGGACAAACTTTTCTCACCCTGTGTTAGGACAAGCAGTAGTGGGTATAAACTACAGCACAGGAAGTTTCACCTCAACATGAGGAAGAACTTCTTTATTGTAAGGGCCACAGAGCACTGGAACAGGATTCCCAGAGAGGTTGTGGAGTCTGCTTCTCTGGAGACTTTCAAGGCCTGTCTGGATGCATCCCTGTGTGACCTGAGTTAGATTCTGTAGTCTTGCTCTGGCAAGAGGTTTGGATTTGATGATCTATGAAGGTCCCTTCCAACCCCTAACATCCTGTGATTCCCTGATCCACTGATCCTGTAATTCTTCAAATAAGTAAGCCTCATCAGAGCAGAGCATAGTGGCATAATCACCTCTCCTGGTCTGCTGGCCACGTTTCATCACTGATGTCATACCACTGTGGGTGCCAGTGTCACAGAACCATTACATAAAATTACACTGAGTCATCCACAGTGCAGGATCACAGAACTTCCAAAAGAACTTTCTGAGTTTCCATGCAGAAGTACACCTAGACTGGCCCAGTGCAACACCAGCTGAGGGGATGTCTTCCATTCTAAAGAGATGATGCTCAATGAATAACATTAACACAGGCCCCATAAATATTGTATATGTATCCTGTCAAAGAGATCAGGCCTCTCTAACCTCTAAGATTAAGACATTGCTAAGTTCTCCTTCATTTTACTTCACTGCTAACCTTTAATGGATGAGAAGTCAAAGTGACTTTTATGCTGACACTGCCATGGGCTAACAATTTCCTTTTCCCCCAGCAGAAATCTCAGATTGCTTTGTGAAAACTTAACCAATTTCTATTAATTTTCTGCTGGTTCAACACCACAATTTGAATGCTCCAACTTTTTTCTCATCCTTGGCAACAGTTCTGAAGCTTTCATAACATTTTGTAATATCAGTAAAATCCCCACAGCAGCAACAGCAGCAGTGCAAGACTTGCTGCTGCTGCTGTTTCTATCAAAGACCTTTAGATTGAATTCAACCTAATGATGACTCTGCAAGGTGTCAATAAATATCAGCATGCATTTGAAATAACTTTGCTCTTGTATCTACATCTGTTACCTTGATCCAGCTTGTCCTCCTGCCTTACATAGGACAGCAGTCAGACAGGGATATGATCCACATCTATTTTTTAATTCAGGTAAAAGCCTATGAGAGAAATGCAAAGTCAGTGCATTGAAATGTCATTTAACTTTGCTTCTGTTGCATTTTACTTCTTGATGAAGAACTGGCACATTTATTCCAATACTAAGAAAATCACAGAAGCACAGAATGGTGGGGGTTGGAAGGGACCTCTGAAGATCATCTAATCCAATGCCCTGCTAAAGTGGGATAACCTAGATCAGGTTGCACAGGAACACATCCAGGTGGGCTCAGAAAGTCTCCAGAAGAGACTCCTCCCTGGGGCTGTTCAAGGCCAGGTTGGATGAGATCTGGAGCAGCCAAGTCTAGTTGACAGGCATCCTTGCCCAAGGTGGGGAGGTTGCAGTAGACGATCTCCAGTGGAGTAAAGAAGAGCAGATTTAGACTGGATGTTAGGAATACTGGGGGGTAGTGGAACACTGGTTGGTGGCTGGGGGCCCCATCCCTGGAGATATTCAAAGTGAGGCTCAACGGGGCTCTGGGCAACCTGATCTAGTTGAGGATGTCCCTGCTGACTGCAGAGGGGGTTGGACTGGATGACCTTCAGAAGTGCCTTCCAACCCAGATCATTCTATGATCTCTAAGGTCCCTTCCAACCTAAGCCATTCCATGATTCTATAATTCTATGGCATGGTTGCCTTCTGGGTTGGCAGCAACCATTGCCAGCTCATGTTGAGTTCTTCATCAGCTGACACCCCCAAGTCCTTCTCCTCTAGACCGATCTCAAGCCATTCCTCACCCAGCTTATACTGAATGTGTTCAGGAAAGTTTTATCAGAAGGATTGCTTTGAAAAAAAAAAAAAACATTTGTGATGTTGCTCATTGGCTCTGAGTTCACAGCTTGCTGTGTCTCATTAGGCATTACATCCCTCTGCAGTTTAGAATAAGGTGCCACCAGGTATTTATGGAATAAACAAAAAAACATTTTAGCACCACAGAAGTATTTAAGCCTTTAATGGATAGATTATCAGCTCTGTCTCAGAAGAGGTGTACAGACAAATAGACATATTGCTGCTAAACTGGCATTGAAGAATCACTCCCACTATAGGCATGTCCTGCAGAACAGAAAATGAATTAATCCTTGCATAGTGCAGATAAATTTGCTTCATGGTACAGGCCTCATTTAAGCAGCAGAGTTAACTTCTGGACTTAATTTTCAGCAAAGATCTGCTCAGCATGATTTAGCTTAACCATATCTAGCTTGACAATGTTTTTTTTTTCTTATTTTCTGCAGAGCTTTCTGACTTCTGAACAAAATCCTCACTCAAAATGATGCTTAGGGAACCTCAGCTGCTCCTCACAAAAGCTTTTCTCCAGACTCGTCACCATCTTCATGGCCCTTCTCTGGAGCAACTCCAGCACCTCAGTGTCCTTCTTGGTGTGAATGCCCCAAAACTTCACTCCATACTCAAGGTGTGGCTTCACCAGTGTTGAATACACAGGGAGAATCACTTCCCTGGTCCTGCTGGACACACTATTCCTGATGCAGGCGAGGATGCTGCTGGTCTTCTTAGCCACCTGGGCACGTACTGGCTCATGTTCAGTTTGCTGTCAATCAATGCCCCAAGGTCTTTGCTGTGTAGTTTCCAGCCACTCTGCCCCAAGCCTGGAGTGTTCATGGGGTTGTTGTAACCCAACTGCAGGACTCAGCACTTGGCCTTGTTGAATCTTGTACAGTCAACCTCAGCCTGTGGACACAGCCTGTGCAGATAACTCTGCAGAGCCATCCTATCTTGGAGCAGACCAACACTTCCACCTCTCTCTCATCAGACCCCACCTGGAGTACTGTGTGCAGTTCTGCAGACCCCAATACAAGAAGGACATCAAACTGTTGGAGCCAGTCCAGAGAAGGCCACGAAGATGCTCAGAGAGGCTGCAGCACCTCTGCTATCAGGACAGGCTACAAGAGTTGGGGCTCTGCAGCCTGGAGAAGAGAAGACTTCAAGGAGACCTTGTAGTAAACTTCCAGTATCTGAAAGGGGCCTACAGGAAGGCTGGGGAGGGACTATTGACAAGGTCTTGTAGTGACAGGATGAGAAGTAATGGGTTTAAACTGGCAGAGGGGAGATTTAAACAGGAAGTTCTTTACCATGAGGGTGGTGAGACACTGGCACAGATTGCCCAAGAAGGTTGTGGCTGCTTCCTCCCTGAAGGTGTTGAAGGCCAGGCTAGATGAGGTCTTGAGCGACCTGGTCTAGTGAGTTTTGACTTTCACATTAGACCAGCCAGTCTCACCTTTGTGCCTGGCAAGATCATGGAGCAGATCCTCCTGAAGGCTGAGGAGGGACTATTCACAAGGTCTTGTAAGGATAGGATGAAGGGTAATAGGTTTAAACTGGCAGAGGGGAGATTTAAACAGGATGTTAGGAGGAAGTTCTTCACAGTGAGGGTGGCGAGACACTGGGACGGGTTGCTCAGGGAGGTTGTGGGTAAGATTCTATGATATGGTGTCATATGCACATAGCATTACCAACTGCTACACCAGAAGTCATCTAGGCACGCAATGAAAAGTACAAAGCACCAAACTGAGATCAAGCCAACTCACCTAGCATTTGACCTCCATCATATTTGTGACCTGCACTCTGGGTACTAAACAAACCCTTTCATCACATTCTGTAACCTCTTAACAGGACTCACTTCTCACAAAAAGCTTGAATAATTTTTTTCTCCCACAAGTGGGCTACAGCTACTCTGCATCCATCCTAAAGATTTTATACATAAGGGGCAGTCTGAAAAAGTGGCAACCAGGGTATGTATGTAGTTTGAGTCCAACCACCTTCTTCAACAACTTGACTAGACTAGACTAGACTAGACTAGACTAGACTAGACTAGACTAGACTAGACTAGAATGAGCCAGGTTGGAAGAGACTTCCAAGATCATCCAGTCCAACCTAGCACCCAGCCCTAGCCAATGGCACTAAGTGCTCCATCCAGGCTTTTCTTCAACAGCTCCAGGGATGATGACTCCACTACCTCCCTGGGCAGCCCATTCCAATGCCAATCACTCTCTCTGGCAAGAACTTCCTCCTAATATCCAGCCTAGACCTCCCCTGGCACGACTTGAGACTTGAGACTTGTCCCCTTGTTCTGTTGCTGGTTGCCTGGGAGAAGAGACCAACCCCACCTGGCTACAACCTCCCTTTAGGTAGTTGTAGGTCACCCCTGAGCCTCCTCTTCTCCAGGCTGCACACCCCCAGCTCCCTCTGTCTCTCCTCACAGTGCTGTGCTCCAGGCCCCTCACCAGCTTCGTCACCCTTCTCTGGACACATTCCAGTACCTTAACATCTCTCTTGAATTGAAGGGACCAGAACTGAACTTGCTCCTGTGCATGGACCTGTTCCATCTGGAAGCAGCTGATTTGAGTTCGGGAGGCACAGACTGCTTCTGAGGGGTCAGCAAGTTGCTGGATGGAAATGAGAATGTTCAGGGATTTGGAAGGATTTTATCTTTGGGGCAAAATGAGTTTTCAGCATAGAGATATGTGAAGTAAATGTATCACAGGTATCTGAGGAGATACATAAAATCTTATCCTCCTAGCAATGTATTATAAGAAGCTATGATACCATGTCAGGCTCTGCTGCCTCTGCAGAACCCCATCTGTGGCCAGTAACTCTGAAGCATTGCTGTATCTCCACTGCAAAATAATCTAAGCACAGGATCAGAGCAGGAGCTGTAGATGTTGTCACCGACAGTTTGTGATATCTAGGTGGGTGAGGCAAAAAGATAATCCATATGGCAGAGATAACACAATGTGGAACTGGAGCTTCATTCCAGAGAAAGCCCACTACAAAAGTATTTTAAAAACCTGGGGTTAGGTCCCTCATCATTCATAATTAATTCAGCAGAGAAGCATCCTTGTCCATTAGTTCTACTTCGAATAATTGGTCGTTCTGAATATTTTTAGTCGCACATTTCAGAGTTGCTCACAGAAATTGTGCTTAATTCTGACTAGACAAAGGCATGGAAATCAGTCCATAGACATAACACAGTGGATTTCTATAAATATGTAAAATAGCTGACTTGCCTCCTCAAATAACACCAAGATAATTCCATGACATATTGCCATTTCTCTGGCCATTTTAGCCACTGCTCAGTAATTTTTTCATATCAGCTTCTCTTGTGCTTCAACTAGGTATGAGCTGCCTGGACTGACAATAGCAGAGAGGATATTAATTTAGCACTGAAGATCCATGCTGTAGTTTGACCCAATTATATCCCATTGTTGTAGGATTGCTTGTCGGATTCTTATGGCTCCTGTTACTCAGGAATTAAATTTGTTCTGGAAATGTTCTGATGAATGTTTGTCAGAAAATCTGCGTGGAACTCAAACTGGTTTATTAAAAATGTCTCAGGCTAGACAAGCTTTTGCCAAACGCTCTAGGAGATGGAACTTAGTAAAATCAAGGGCACTCCATGGTCCAGGGGTGCCTGTCCCCAGGACCTTCCCCAAGTCAGGAGTACAGCCCTTTCCATGTCCATATTTTCAGGGTGGATCTTCTGATGAACAACCAAGAGTTTATAGGCATCCACTGCAGTGGTGTGAGCAACCACACAGTGCTTCCATGGTGTCACAGATGGCAGGCTGAACATGAGCCAGCAGTGTGCCCAGGTGGCCAGGAGAGCCAATGGCATCCTGGCCTGGATCAGGAATAGTGTGGCCAGCAGGACAAGGGAGGTTTATCCTGCCCCTGTACTTGGCACTGATCAGGCCACATCTTGAGTACTGTGTCCAGTTTTGGGCCCCTCAGTTCAAGAGAGATGTTGAGGTACTGGAAAGTGTCCAGAGAAGGGTGACCAAACTGGTGAGGGGCCTGGAGCACAGCCCTGTGAGGAGAGGCTGAGGGAGTTGGGGTTGTCTAGCCTGGAGAAGAGGAGGCTTAGGAGTGACCTCATTGCTGTCTACAACTACCTAAAAGGGAGGTTGTAGCCAGGTGGGTTTGGTCTCTTCTCCCAGGCAACCAGCAACAGAACAAGGGGACACAGTCTCAAGTTGTGCCAGGGGAGGTATAGGCTGGATGTTAGGAGGAAGTTCTTGCCATAGCGAGTGATTGGCATTGGAATGGGCTGCCCAGGGAGGGGGTGGAGTTGCTGTCTTTGGAGGTGTTCAAGAACAGACTGGATGGGGCACTTAGTGCTATTGGATAGGGCTGGGTGATAGATTGGGCTGGATGATCTTAGAGGTCTCTTTCAATCTGGCTGATTCTATTCTATTCTATTCTATTCTATTCTATTCTATTCTATTCTATTCTAACAGTCTCCCTGCTGCACAATGGCTGCCAGCTCCTTCTCTTTGTTGTCCATGGCATATGCATTGGTACTCTTTTGGGCTATTGATCCCATCACCTTTTGGGGGGAAAGAAATCCTAATTTCTTTGTGTCCATTCTCATGAGCTTCTGCTCCTAATCCATTATAACCCTCGTCCCTGCAGCTGTGTGGATCTCAGTTTTCTGCCTCCAATGAGACAGCAGACTGAAGGACCTCACTAGCACACCATCCCTCAAACATCGGTGTGCTGCCCGCAGGATTATCTCCAGCAAGTCTCATTTTATATCTTTCTCCCTTCAAACCCAGTGTAAAGCTCTTCCAGCGAGCACTTCCAACTGCTGTGCTGGGATCCTTTTCCCTGTTGGTGGCCCTGTCTGTCACCAGCAGCCCTGATGTCCTGTAAGCCAAGCCATGGTCAAATGCCCCAGATTTCTGCCTGTGACACCAGGCTGGGAGGCAGGTATAGATCAGGTGGCTCTTCCTGTTTCTGCCCCCATTATTCCCTGCTTCTGGAAGGATAGAGAACGTTACTTGTGCTCCTGACCCTCAGTTGTCCCAAGGCCCTGAAGTCTCTCTTGTTTGCCCTCAGATTTCTCACTGTATCATCACTGCCTCCCTGAAAAGCCAGTAACAAACATTGATCTGAGGGCTCCACCAGGGTAGTAAGCTTTCTCTTCACATCATTAACCCAGGCAGGAGACTTGCCTAAGAAGTGGATCCAGTCTGCATATTTGACCTTCTGTTCCTTTCAGAAGGGAGTCACCTATGACCTATCTGTTTTTCTTTATGGATGCCAGGCACAGGCCAAGTTAGCTTCAGGAAGGCTCACAAGCTAGGTAAGACATCATCCTTGCTATCATTAGGTTCCACTTGCAGAGCCTCATACCTGTTACACGAGGACACCTGGGAAGGTGGCATAGTCCCAGAGTTGTGCCTGCTACACCAAGCAGGAGCTTGTCACCATTGCCCCTTGTGCCTTTAGTCACTGTGTTCAGTCAGCCACAGAGAGTGTAAGTAGCCACTAGTGCTATGTCCTGTCCACTTGCTGGGCCTGATGCAAAGCAGGTAGGGTACAATTCCAGCAGGCAATCTCCCTCTTGCACTCCCCAGTGCTCTGCCACTAAGTGGAGCAGTTCCTCTAGGTGGGCACCACCTGCACAGGTGTGCTCACTGCTGCTGTCGTGTAAGAGCAAGGCACAACCTGCAGCCTGACACACCTGGGTGGCTGCATGGTTTCACAAGAGCTCTGCCTGGGAAGCTGCACCAGATATGGCAGGTGCAGAGCTCAGAAAGGCCATGGCATTCTACCATCATCAAAAAAACTCCCAGCATCATACACTTATGGAGGGTAGGGACTCAGTCTTCATGACTATCTTTGCTTATTAGCAACTAATCGGCACCTACATATGAGCAGCTGATCTCCAGAGAAGCCTACTTGTCTGAAACTAGAGATGAAAGCTTGAAAGACAGATGCATCCACTGAAGAGAGGAAAAAAGATTGCCCTTTCCTTCTGAGAAATGTTGATGTTCTTGCTAGCAGATGGACTGAGAGTGCTTTTACAGCATGGATGTGGAATGGAGACATTGATGGTTCCCTTATGACTTCATTGACCTTTCTGCCAGTAAGTGAACTCTTTGGATGGAGATACTCTTCCGTGAATAACAGCCAATTAAACTCCTTTGCAAGCCAGCTGAGAAATGAAAGCAGAAGGAACCTGCAGCACCTTTCCCAGCTCAAGCAAGCGCAAGAGAGTAGGAAGAGTTAAGGATATCAATGCACTGCGAATATTACTTTAGTCAGCTTCTTGTGAAGAAGTCAACTGGAAATTACTATGATGATGGAGCTGAGCAATGACCTGCTTAAAATGTCGGTTGAAAATATTACTCTGCGATTTGAAATCTGACAGTAGCTACCTCTAACATGGACTTTTTCATCAGCTTAAGCAGTGCAGAGTGCCCAGGAGGCATAAAAATCCCAATGCCTGAGCGTTTTGTGAACATGGTGGGGTTTGAATGAAAACTGTCCCCACAAAGCACAGTTTCTAAGCAGTCTTACAGCCAGCCAGCTCTTGTCATTTCATCTTTTCTAAGCTTAAAATTACTTATCAAGCTGAAAGATATTAAAATTGTGGGAAATCAGAAGAGAAACGTGATGGGTGCAGCAATCAAAACAGGTCACACAAAAGTTTGATTTTCTTTTTTCCCCCAGTCTCTCTCGGAATCACTGCAGACTTACAATGTGTTACTTGATAAACCAAAATGAAGCCTTCATTCTGTAATTTAACCCTGTTAAGAAGAGCATTGCAACTGCCATCTGCAGCTTCCGTGCTCAAACTGCCTGCACAGAAATTGTCACTCGAAAGAAGTAATTAAATTCCACTTGGTTTAGGTTGGAAGAGACCTCAAAGATCAACTGGTTCCAACCCCCCTGTGCCATAGGCAGGGACACCTCCCACTAGATCAGGTCACTCAAGACCTCATCCAGCCTGGCCTTGAACACATCCAGGAAGGGAACAGCCACAACCTCCCTGGGCAACCTGTGCCAGTGTCTCACCACCCTCACTGTGAAGAACTTCCTCCTAACATCCCACCTAAATCTCCCCTCTGCCAATCTGAACCCATTCCCCCTCATCCTGTCATTACAAGACCTTGTGAGTAGTCCCTCCCCAGCCTTCCTGTAGGTCCCCTTCAGATACTGGAAGGTTACTATAAGGTTTCCTCAAAGCCTTCTCTTTTCCAGGCTGAAAAGCCCCAACTCTCTCAGCCTGTCCTCATAGCAGAGATGCTCCAGCCCTCTGATCATCTTTGTGGCCCTCCTCTGGACCCTCTCCAGCAGTTCCAAGTCCTTTCTGTGCTGGGGGCTCCAGAACTGCACACAGTACTGTAGGGGGGGGTCTGAAGAGAGCAGAGTAAAGGGGGAGAATCCCCTCCCTTGCCCTGCTGGCAATGCCTCTCTTGATGCAGCCCAGGACACTGTTAGCTGTCTGAGCTGTGTGTGCTCCTCCAAAAGATCACCACAAACACAGAAGACACCAGGAGGAAGTCCTTCACAATGAGGGTAGTGAAATACTGGAACAAGTTGCCCAGAGAAGTGGTGGAGGCCCCATCCCTGGAGACATTCAAGGTCAAACTTGATGGGGCTCTGGGCGACCTGATCTAGTTAAAGCTGTCCCTGCTTACTGCAGTGGGGTTGGACAAGATGGTCTTCAAGTGTCCCTTCCAACTAGGTGCATTCTGTGAGTTTTGCTTCAGAAAACCCAAGGCAATAAGATCTCCAGCACACCCTCCATCAGGACTAGATGTGCCCCTTCTTTAATATCTGGATGGTCTCAAATTAAGCCCTCAGGCTTCAATCCCTTCTATTCTCTTTTTTTCCCCTTTTTTTTCTTTTTTGCAGGAGCCATCTCAAACCTTTTTTACAAGGGCTGGTAGTGACAGGATGAAGGACAATGGTTTTAGGCTGGAAGAGGAGAGATTTACAGAATCACAGATTTAAACAGCTTGGAAAAGACCTTCAAGATCATCGAGTCTAACCTATTACCTAACCCTTCTAATTAAGCAAACCATGGCACTAGGTGCCTTACCCAGTCTCCTTTTAAACACCTCCAGGGATGGCTACTCCACCACCTTCCAGGGCAGCCCATTCCAATGCCAATCTCTCTCCCTGGGAAGAACTTCCTCCTAATATCTAGCTTGAACATGCCCTGGCACAACTTGAGACTGTGTCCTCTTGTTCTGTCACTGAGTGCCTGGGAGAAGAGACCAACCCCACCTGGCTACAACCTCCTTTTAGGTAGTTGTGGACAGTAATGAGGTCACCCCTGAGCCTCCTCCTCTCCAGGCTAAACACCCCCAGCTCCCTCAGCCTCTCCTCACAGGGCTGTGCTCCAGGCCCCTCAGCATCCTTGGTGCTCTTCTCTGGACACGTTCAAGCACCTCAACATATTTCTTAAATTTAGGGGCCCAGAACTGGACACAGATCTCAAGGTGTGGCCTAACCAGCACTGAGTACAGGGGCAGAATGACTTCCCTGGTCCTGCTGGCCACATATTCCTGATACAGGCCAGGATGCCATCTGCTTTCTTGGCCACCTGGACACACTTCTAGCTTATGTTCAGTCTCCTGTCAACCAGTACCGCCAGGTCCCTCCATTCCTGCTCTCCAGCCACTCTGTCCCCAGCCTGNCACCTCAACATATTTCTTAAATTTAGGGGCCCAGAACTGGACACAGATCTCAAGGTGTGGCCTAACCAGCACTGAGTACAGGGGCAGAATGACTTCCCTGGTCCTGCTGGCCACATATTCCTGATACAGGCCAGGATGCCATCTGCTTTCTTGGCCACCTGGACACACTTCTAGCTTATGTTCAGTCTCCTGTCAACCAGTACCGCCAGGTCCCTCCATTCCTGCTCTCCAGCCACTCTGTCCCCAGCCTGCAGTGCTGCATGGGGTTGTTGTGGCCAAAGTGCAGATCCTGGCACTTGGCCTTGTTAAAACTCATGGCATTCGACTGTGCCCATCTCTCCAGCCTGTCCAGGTCCCTCTGCAGAGTCCTCCTGCCCTCTAACACCTCCACACATGCTCCCAACTTGGTGCTGTCTGCAAACTTGCTGATGGTGGACCCAATCCCCTCATCCAGATCATCAATGAAGATACTAAACAGGACTTGGCCCAGCACTGATCCCTGGGGCACACCACTGGTGACAGCTGCCACCTGGCTGTGGCACCATTCACCACCACTCTCTGGGCCTGGCCCTCCAGCCAGTTCTTAACCCAGCACAGAGCACCCCAGCCATGGGCTGCCAGCTTGGCCAAGAGTTTATTGTGGCAGTGTCAAAGGCCTTGCTGAAGTCCAGGTAGACTACATCCACAGCCTTCCCCACATCCACCAGGTCTTAAAAAGAGATCAGGTTGGTCAAGCAGGACTTGCCCCTCCCAAATCAGTGCTGGCTGGGTGTGATCCCCTGCACATCCTGTAGGTGCCCTGTGATTGCACTCAGGATGATCTGTTCCATTATCTTGCCTGGCACTGAGGTCGGGCTGACAGCTCTGTCATTTCCTGGGTCCTCCTTCCAACCCTTCTTGTGGATGGGCACCACATTATCCAGCTTCCAGTTTTCAGGGACCTCTCCAGTGAGCCAGAACTGTTGATAGATGATAGAGAGCAGCTTGGCCACCTCATCTGCCAGATCTCTCATCACCCTAGGATGGACCCCATCTAGTCCCACAGACTTGTGAGGATCCAAGATGCTCAGCAAGTCCCTAAGTGCTTCCTCCTGGATTTTAGGGGGGGTGTTCTGCTGCCTGTTCCCACCTACCAGCTCAAGAGGCAGCTGTCCTGAGGACAACCTGCCTTACTATTGAAAACTGAGGAAAAGGAGGTGTTAAGCACCTCTGCCTTCTCTTCATCTCTAGTCACTACATTCCCCTCCTTGTCCAATAAGGAGTGGAGATTATCCTTGCCCCTAGACTGGATGTGAAGAAGAAATTCTTTACAGTAAGGGTAGTGAAATACTGGTACAAGTTGCCCAGGGAAGTTGTGGATGCCCTCTCCCTGGAAATGTTCAAGGCCAAGTTAATGGGGGCTTCAGCAATCTGGTCTAGTGGAAGGTGTCCCTGCTCATGGCAGGGAGGGTGCAGCTAGATGACTTTTAATGTCCCAGCCCAAACCATTCTGTGATTCTATGATCTGCCTCACATTCTCCTGCCACACCTCTCTGAAACTCTTCTCAAAGACACTGCTCTGGTACCTGACTGCAGCCACTTTGGTTTGCAAAGTTGTTAAGCAAGGAAGTGCAAATCATCCCAGCCTCACCAGATGGGAGATAGTGGTGGGATCAGGACATGGCCTCTGAAGTTTTATGTGCTGACTGTCACTGTGGGCAGGCAGCTGCTACATCCTGAGTCTGTGCAGGCAAAATGCCACCAGGAAATACTATAATAGATGTTTCACACTTAAATATGCAGCAGAATACATAATTGACTTTCATTCATTCACGAGCTGTCTGCAACTTAGCTAAATGCTTCTGAGTCTGGGTCATGCCACTCTTCCTACTCCTGTAATCAAAGAGCTTTCTCCTGCCACAGCCTCTTTCCTCCTCCATAAACTTCTCCTGCCTGACTTTGCTTGCTACTTTCCTTTTACTTCTTCTCTACTTTGGCATTTTTCCTTCTCATTGACATCCAAAGAATCATTAGCATTTTCTGCTCTCAAGTAAAGTCCCTTAACTCTAGTTTCTCTCTTTAGCTTTTGTTCCTGGCAATATTACTATCAAGCATGACTACTATGTGAAGATAATCAGACACATATTTGTGGATCCCCTTCATTCAAAACCTCCTTGAGAAGGGCACTAACCTCTACTACACCTCCCTCCTTTATGTTGCTTCAGGATCCTTCTGGGATACTGAGCATCAGTAGGCAGTGTTGAAAAATTGCATTGTGCATATTTGTCTTTCTTGGGGTTTATTTCATCATTTTCTTCTTCTCTTCTTTTTCATTACCACTATTGTTGTTGTAATTATTATTTTTAATATCACTATATTTTATTTTTATTTGAATTATTAAACTGTTCTTATCTCAACCTGTGAGTTTTACTCAGGGGGACAGGAATAAACTGATCACCTGTGTGGTGCTTATTGCTGGTGGAGTTAAACAATGAGAGACAGAAAGGGGTCAAGAAACGGCTGGAGGGCCAGACTGAGAGTGGTGGTGAATGGTGCCACATCCAGTTGGCGACCAGTCACTAGTGGTGTGCCCTAGGGATCAGTGCTGGGACCAATCCCATTCAACAGCTTTATTGTTGACCTGGATGAGGAGATTGAGTCCATCATCAGCTAAGTTTGCAGATGACACCAAGTTCAGAGCAGGTGTCGATCTGTTGGAGGATAAGAGGGACCTGGACATGTTGGATGGGTGGGCAGAGGCCAATGGGATGAGATTTAACAAGGCTAAGTGTAGGGTTCTACACTTTGACCACAACAACCCCAGGCAGCACTACAGACTGGGGACAGAGTGGCTGTAGAGCAGCCAGGCAGAGAGGGACCTGGAGGTGCCGGTTGAACATGAGCTAGCAGTGTGCCCAGGTGGCCAAGACGGTCAATGGCATTCTGGCCTGTATCAGGAAGAGTGTGGCCAGCAGGACAAGGGAGGTTATCCTTCCCCTGTACTTGGCACTGGTCAGGCCACACCTTGAGATCTGTGTCCAGTTCTGGGCTCAGGGGTGATCTCGTTTCTGTCTACAGCTACCTGAAGGGAGGTTGTAGTCAGGTGGGGTTGGTCTCTTCTCCCAGGCAACCAGCAACAGAACAAAGGGACACAGTCTCAAGCTGTGCTGGGGCATGTTCAAGCTGGATATTAGGAGGAAGTTCTTGCCAGAGAGAGTGATTGGCATTGGAATGGACTGCCCAGGGAGGTTAGAATAGAATAGAATAGAATAGAATAGAATAGAATAGAATAGAATAGAATAGAATAGAATAGTATAAGCCAGGTTGGAAGACAACTCCAAAATCATCCAGTCCAATGTCACCATCCCTGGAGATGTTCAAGAAAAGACTGGATGGAGCACTTAGTGCCACTGAATAGGGCTGGGTGATAGATTGGACTATATGATCTTGGAAGTCTCTTCCAACCTGGCTTATTCTGTTCTATTCTGTTCTAAGAAACTGTTGAAAGGATCCTGTTATTCTTCTAAGAGGATACTCCATACTTTTATCAGGACAATAAGAGGAGGAGAATAATCACAGAAACTCAGTCAAGAAGTTTCTTCTAATATCCAACCTAAACCTCCCCTGGTGTGACTTGAACCTATTTCCTCTCTCCATACTCTCTACTTAAGTTCATGACACAGAGCTTCAAAATGGACACTTCAGCAAACAGACTAAAGCTTGCTCTTTGAAAGAGCTTTGTTTGGGAAGACTGGGACTAGTTTTCTGCTCACTCTGTGCCACTCTGATGGAATGTCTGCCACTATGGGAACAGGTTGCCCAGAGAATCTGTGGAGGTTTGAAAGTGATGAAACCCAGGTTGGATGGGGCCTTGAGCAAGCTGGTCTAGTAGGTGTTGCTTCCTATGGAAGGGGCACTGGAACTAGGTGATCTTGAAGCAGCTGGAATAAGGTGTCCCTGACCATGGCAGGGAGATCAGAACTAGGTGATTTTGAAGGTCCCTGCCACCACAAACCATTCTAGGACTTCATAATTTGCTCAGCCCAAAAAATTACTGTCCCTCTTTGCAAGTATGCAGGGTTTCCCATGACTACCAGGATGTCCATGGAGGGCTGTCACTCTGGGAAGGCAAATGCCCAGGGCAATATTCTGCTGTAGGGTGTTCAGTTTTTTCTCTGGAATGCTGCCCACTTCTTCCTGACAAGATGGTTCTGTTGCAAGCCCACTGGTGTGCTGTAATGCAATTAAAATTTAGGGGAGTTTGCATCATTTCAACCAATTTAGAAACAGTAAGCCCTGTCATTTCTTCCCCCTGCCTCACCACCCCCCAAAGGAAGAGCTTCATGAAGTCTAGAGGCTGCATTACTCAAATGAGAAATTCTCCCTTCTCTTTGGGCAAATAGCCAGGCAACAAAGACTTTCTCATCCAGAAGAACTAATGGCTGCCTATGTCACCTTTCCCCTTCAATTATTTAGACTTCCCACACACTTAGGCTGGCTTCCTGCTGGGAGTGCTGAGGATTGTGTCTATTAATCATTAACTGTCATTGTGCTTTGAAAGAAAGAAAGCAAAAAGATTTTGCTCCAGAACAAAAATAGACCCTTCTGGTACTTTGGGTTTTTTTGTTTGGATTTTTGTTTATTTGGTTGTTGTTTTTTTTCCCTGACAGCTATGTGCTACCTGGATTTACAGTGTCTTCAAATATGTCTCTCTTTTTTTCCCCCCAATAATTAATTAGCATTCTAGACAAGCAAGGCAGATTGGCTGTTCCCAGTAAATCCATATTTCAGGGCTCCCTTGTCATATCAGTGTTCAGTAGCCTCTGTTAAAGCTTAAGATTCCTTCTTAGCCACCACCTTCAGACAAGAACCAAGGACACAGAATTAGGTTCTACATGCAGCACTGGAGGCTTAGTTTGTTAAATCAGTGGGAAGCTATCTCTTCCAGTCGACAACTTGACCTCCTTCACTATTGCACAGGAACCCTCCCAGCAGTACCTACTCTTAGCCCTTCTCTCCTGCCCCTGCCTGGACAGACCTCTTGCAGACCACAGCCAGGATCCTCCTCTTCAAGTCCTCCCACACAGTGCTGAGGGACATGATTTTGTGTTAACCTGGCAGTGCTGGGTTAATGGTTGAACTCAATGATTTTAAAGGCATTACCCTATTCAGGAGGAACAGGGATACAGAATCATAGAATCAGTCAGGTTGGAAGGGACCACAAGGATCATCTAGTTTCAACACCCATGCCATGGGCAGGGTCACCCTACCCTACATCAGACTGGGCACAGCCTCATCGAACCTGGCCTTAAACACCTCCAGGGGTGGGGCCTCAACCACCTCCCTGGGCAACCCATTCCAGGCTCTCACCACTCATGCTGAAGAACTTCCTCCTCACGTCCAGTCTGAATCTCCCTACCTCCAGCTTTGCTCCATTCCCTCTAGTTCTGTCACTATCTGAGAGCCTAAAAAGTCCCTCCCCAGCTTTTTTGTAGGCCCCCTTCAGATACTGGAAGGCCACAATGAGGTCACCTGGGAGCCTCCTCCGAGGCTATACTCTTCCTCTCTATACTAGCGAGTGTCCAACGGAGGCTATGAGGATGATGAAGGGACTGGAATATCTGTCTGATGAGGAAAGGCTGAGAGACGTGGAGTGGAGAGAAGACTGAGAGGGGATCTTCTTCATATTTATAAATATCTGAAGAGTGGGTGCCAAGAAGAAGGGGGCAGGCTCATTTCAGTTCCACCTCAGGATGAGAAAATTCTCTACTGTGAGGATGCCAAAGCACTGGACCAGGCTGTCCAGAGAGATTGTGGAGTCTGCTCTAAAGACTTTCAAGACCCATCTGAATGTGTTCCTGTGTGACCTGCTCTAGGTGATCCTCCTTTGGCAGGGGGGGTTGGTCTTGATTTTTTTCAACATCCCTTCCAATCCCTAACATTCTATGATTCTATGGCCTTCCCACTGAGGAGTCCACAAAGGGATTCTATGTCCAGAGTCTCTCTGCCTAACACCCAGACTTCCTGCAACCTGTTTCCCTAACAGGTCTTCCTCTCCCTGAGTTTTGTGCTCCTTCTCTGGAAAACAAATGCACAAATGAGCCCTTGGTTGTACCACAACAGACATTGCAGAACCCAAGTGTTGCCCAAACCCCGTACTAAAAAGAGACATAAAGCTCACACCAGCTCAGAAGATGGGAAAACACTTCAGGTTCCACTTCAAAATATGCTCTCAGTTTCAGTTCTTAGAGGCTGAAAAGCCACTACAAGCAGAAAATCACATCAAACTGCTTCTATTCACTGCACACTGTTTTCCACTTAGAACAAACTATTGTCACATGCCTGACCCAGTCACTCCAATAAATAATTCACGGTAAGTCTCACTCCAGTGCTTTCCTGCAGGGTCCCAGAAAAGAGGATTTCAAAGCAAAGAGCACATCCTGTGAAGATATGGCCACTGGAGCAACCATACTTAAAATCCTCCTTGAGCTGCAGTACATCCTGCCAGAGACAAAAGTTAGCCCCAACTGATGGAAGTGAGGCAGATGCAAAGACTCAAGGAACAAGAATCTCTATGGCCAAAACACTTTGAAGGCAAGTTGGTTGGTTTGGATTTAAGGACCCTGCTCTCCCTTGTCTGATTACGTATTAAATACACAGACTATGCTGTGCACATGCTTCCACATCTGCTTGCTCTGCATTTTATTCTGTTATGGTCACCATGCTGCTGAATGTTTTGGGGGAAACATTTGTCATTTATAAAGCTAAATCTTTACTTCATTCACTACAGTGTATTCATATATTGAGGAGAGGAGAGGAGAGGAGAGGAGAGGAG
>VWZI01005980.1:85281-101630 GCA_013396835.1 Psilopogon haemacephalus
GGAGATAATCAGACAGGTTGGAAGAGACCTCCAAGATCATCCAGTCCAACCTATCACCCAGCCATATCCAGTGGCACGAAGTGCTCCATCCACTCTTTTCCTGAACACCTCCAGGGACAGTGATTCCACCACCTCCCTGGGCAACCCATTCCAGTGCCAATCACTCTCTCTGGCAAGAACTTCCTCCTAATATCCAGCCTAGACCTTTCCTGGCACAACTTGAGACTGTCTCCCCTCATTCTGTTGCTGGTTGCCTGGGAGAAGAGACCAACCCCACCTGGCTACAACCTCCCTTTAGGTGGTTGTAGACAGCAATGAAGTCACCCCTGAGCCTCCTCTTCTCCAGGCTAAACATCCCCAGCTCCCTCAGCCTCTCCTCAGAGGGCTGTGCTCCAGGACCTTTAGTGTGGAGAAGAGGAGGGTTTAGTCTGGAGAAGAGGAGGTTGAGGGGAGACCTCCTTGCTCTCTATAACAGAGGTTGGAGTGAGGCAGGAGTTAGTCTCTTTTCCTTAGTACCAAGTGATAGGACAAGACAAAATGACCTCAGGTTGCACCACAGGAGGTTTAGGTTGAATATTATGAAAAAATTATTTGCTTAAAGAGTGGTCAAGCATTGGAACAGCCATGTGGTGCCCAGGTGGAGTCATCATTCCTGGAGGGGCTCAAAAAAATGTGTGAGGATGGCAGTTGAGGACATGGTTTAGTGGCCATGGTGGTATTGGGTCAACAGGTGGACTTAATTATCTTAGAGATCTTTTCCTACAGAAAAACTTCTATGATTTTATGATTCTATATTAGTAAATGTTATTAAATATCTGCCACAATATTTATAAGGATTGTCCTCATAAATGTCAGGCACTCATGGCTTTAGATATATAGAATCATAGAATCATAGAATGGTTTAGGTTGGAAGAGACCTCAAAGATCATCCAGTTCCAACCCCCCTGTGCTATAGGCAGGGACACCTCCCACTAGATCAGGTCGCTCAAGACCTCATCCAGCCTGGCCCTGAACACATCCAGAGAGGGAGCAGACACAACCTCCCTGGGCAACCTGTTCCAGTGTCTCACCACCCTTACTGTGAAGAATTTCTTCCTAACATCCCGTTCAAATCTCCCCTCTGCCAGTTTGAACCCATTCCCCCTCCTCCTGTCATTACAAGACCTTGTGAACAGTCCCTCCCCAGCCTTCCTGTAGGCTGCTATAAGGTCTCCTCGAAGCCTTCTCTTCTCCAGGCTGAAAAGCCCAAACTCTTTCAGCCTGTCCTCATAGCAGAGGTGCTCCAGCCCTCTGAGCATCTTTGTGGCCCTCCTCTGGACTCTATTCAGCAGTTCCATGTCCTTCCTGTGCTGGGGGCTCCAGAACTGCACACAGTACTGCAGGTGGGGTCTGACAAGAGCAGAGTAAAGGGGGAGAATCCCCTCCCTTGCCCTGCTGGTAATGCCTCTCTTAATGCAGCCCAGCACACAGTTGCTGTCTGGGCTGTGTGTGCACACTGCAGGCTCATGTTGAGCTTCTCATCCACCCAGACCCCCAGGTCCTTTTCCTCAGGGCTGCTCTCCAGCCACTCACCACCCAGCCTGGATTTGTGCTTGGGATTGCAGCGACCCAGGTGCAGGACCTTACACTTGGCCTTGTTAAATTTGATGAGGTTAGCCTCATACTAGCAACAACTGGAATGCCAGTTGGTTTGGGTGGGCTCTGTGTGTTTAAACAACTGTGCCTAGCATTACACCAGGGCTGTAAGCAGATGATGCTCATGGCTGGGCTGGTTTGAAGCATCTTAAGTTTCATTACCAGTGATTGTATTTTTTATGAACAGTGGAAGAGGGGAAACTAAAATGAACAATGTGCTGACTGTAAAGGAGACAAGACACTGGCCACATTTTCCACCTAAAACTGATAATCTAGCAGTAGAGAGAAACTGGAGCAGCAGATTAAACTATTTCCTGGCAACCTTATTTCTGATCTTTCAGCTGCACAGCAATTCAAATGGTGCAACTCAAATAATCAGTAATAACGCACAAGAATGGTATTTCTTTTCTGGCTGCTGAAAAATATCCAAACCCTGAGGCCTGCCTTTCTACAGAGAAGGGACATTAATTCTGGAACAGGTTGCCCAGATACATGGTTGAAGTTCCATCCCTGGAGACATTCAAGGTCAAACTTGATGGGTCCCTGAGCAACATTTGGAGATGTCTCTGCTCACTGCAGGGGAAGGTGGACAAGATGAGCTTCGAGGTTCTCCTTCAACCCAATGCATTTTGTGATTTTTGTGATATTTTCTGTTCTCTGTTTTCTGGAAACTTGCAATAGGAAAATACCTTAGCTCATGCCAGCTTTAAGGTAGGTCTGCATCAGCAAGAAGTGCAAGGTAAAGCTGTGCATGCAGAGGTCTTGATATCAACAGCACCACACACATTTTAGGTGTCTTGATCAGCTTATCTCCAGTCTGGCCCCATGGGCTGAATGCCACAGCTTAGTAAGACCTGAAAAGAATGCAGTTCATGCACTCCAAGGCTACTTCATGATGGCAGCCAAAACCCAGTAAGTGGGGACAACTGGGAGAGGCATCTGAAGGTGTTCTTCAACCCATACTGATTACAGATGTGCTTCCCTGTACCTTAGTGGTGCCTGCCCTTTCACTGTGGTCACTTGTGGGTGGCAAAATCAATCTACACCACAGAATAAAAGGCCATTCCATTCTTCAGCATCCACTGGTTTCTAAAGCACAGCATGGATGTTTAGTTATAAGGCAAAGCAGGGCATATGGGACCAAAAAATATTAATGTCAGTGTCTCTTAACACATTAGTTATATTATGGCATAGGTGTGATGGCAAAGTAATTCACACTTAAGAAAATTACAGTTCATTAAACCTGGTCCTGTTTACTTGGAATGTATGTGACAGGGGCTTTGAGCAAGTTGGCCTAGTAGAAGGTGTCATAGATTCATAGAATGGTTTAGGTTGGAAGTGATCTCAAAGATAATCCAGTTCCAAACCCACGCCATAGGCAGGGACACCTCCCACTAGAACAAGTCGCTCAAGACCTCATCCAACCTGGCCTTCAACACCTCCAGGGAGGGAGCAGCCACAACCTCTCTGGGCAACCTGTTCCAGTGTCTCACCACCCTCACTGGAAAGAACTTCCTCTTAACATCCTATTTAAATCTCCCCTCTGCCAGTTTAAACCCATTCCCCCTCATCCTGTCATTACAAGACCTTGTCAATAGTCCCTCCCCAGCCTTCCTGTAGGCTCCTTTCAGATACTGGAAGGCCACTCCAAGGTCTCCTTGAAGCCTTCTCTTCTCCAGGCTGCAGAGCCCAAACTCTCATAGCAGAAATGCTCCAGCCCTCTGATCTTCATGATCCTCCTCTGGACTCTCTCCAACAGTTCCATGTCCTTCTTGTGCTGGGGGCTCCAGAACTGCACACAGTACTGCAGGTGGGGTCTGAGGAGAGCAGAGTAAAGGGGCAGAATCCCCTCCCTTGCCCTGCTGGCCATGCTTCTTCTGCTGCAGCCCAGCACATGGTTGCTGTCTGGGCTGCACACACACACTGTAGGCTCACGTTGAGCTTTTTCATCAATCCTGACCCCCCCATGTCCTTTCGCTCAGGGCTGCTCTCCAGCCATGAGAGGTGTCCCTGCCTATGGCAGGAGGCTGGAACTAGCTGATCTTTAAAGTCCCTTCCAACCCAAACCGTTCTGTGGTTCTGTGATTGCAACTAAGAGAAAAGATATCTGCCCTCCTTAGTGCTTCCTGCAAACACAGCAAGAATGAGATGTAACAGCTGTAAGGTGCCACCTACTTCTACACTGGTGCAAAATGTCACCAAAGCCCTTGAGAGTACAGGAGTAAACAGCTTTATGCATTTCACTCTGATAGCTAATTAAGTTTATGAGTAATAAGCTTGTGAGATGAGTTTGTGAGACATCACCCCTGACAGACATTCTCAGTGCTGTTTTCTCTGAACAGCCACGGTATCATCACACTCTGAAGCCAGTTATTTGTTCAACAGATTATCTGGCAGAGAGCTTTTAGCTTCTGAACAGCTTCGGTGTCCATGTCCTCCAGAGAGCAGCAAGCGACCTCAGTGACATCCTTAACGTGAAGAATGAAACTTTAATTCATTCCTAAACACAAGCTACTCCTATGTCAAGAAGCCTCTGTGCTGCTGGCTTCCCAAAATACTTGCCAAGCAGCTCTGTTGAGGTGATCAGGCCCAGCAATGTAAGCAGCCTCAGCACATGCTTTGAGCTCTTAACAGAGCTCAACTTAACACTTCACAGAATCAAAGAATCACAGAAACATCCAGGTTGGAAAAGCCTTTCAGGATCACCAAGTCCAACCTATAAACCTACTCTACAAGATTCACCCTAAACCATATCCCCAAGCACCACATCCAAAACACCCTAAAACACATCCAGAGTGGGTGACTCCACCACCTCCCCGGGCAGCTCATTTCAGTCCCTGACCACTCTCTTCATGAAAAACTTTTCCCTAATGTCCAATCTCAACCTCCCCAGTCTCAGCTTGAGGCCACTGCACCTTGTTCTGTCTCAAACTACCTGTGAGAAGAGACCAGCAGCAGCCTCTGTACAATGTCACTTCAGGTAGCTGTAGACAGCAATGAGGTCTCCCCTCAGCCTCCTCTTTTTCACACTAACCATTCCCAGCTCCCTCAGTCACTCCTCATCAGATGTATTCTCCAGGCCCTTCCCCTGCTTTGTTTCCCTCCTCTGGACCTTCTCCAGCACTTCCACATCTCTCTTGTATTGCGGTGTCCAAAACCGAACACAGTGCTCAGGGTGTGGCCTCACCAAAGCCAAGTCCAAGGGGACAATCACCTCCCTACTCCTGCTGGCCACAGCATTTTTAATCCAAGCCAGGATGCCACTGGCCTTCTTCATTGCCTGGGCACTCTACTGGCTCACATTCAGCTGCCTGCCTGTTACAACCCCCAGATCCCTTTCTGCCAGGCAGCTCTCCAGTCACATTGCCCCAAACCTGTAGCACTGTTTGGGGTTGCTGTGACCCGAGTGCAGGACCTGCCATCTGGCCTTGTTGAAACTCATCCCATTAATGTTGGCACATTGATCTTACCTGCCCATTCCCTCTGAAGAGCCTCTCTACCCTCTTTCAGATCAAGACTACCACCTAATGGGGTGTCATCTGCAAACTTACTGATGACACTATGCCTAAATCAAGGTCATCCAATGAAGATGTTAAAAAGAAGTGGTCCCTTCACAGATCCCTGAGAACACCACTTCACACATCAGATTTGTATTTTCAGATAAAACTGCTCATTCTGAAAAGCTTGGTTTGAGTGATACACCTAAAAACTAGACCAGAAACAGGAACACAATATAAACACACTGTCCCAGGAAGCTGTGTTCCTGTATCAAAGACCCCGCAGCTCAAGGGAACCATGAAATGGAAATCACTAAGGAGGTGCCATGGTAACTTACAACACCCATCTGCTCTCGTGGAGTCAGTGCCACGGGATGAATTTAGCACAGGATGTGGATAAAAATGCTGTTTTCCAGGTGGAAAGCTAAATTGCATCTTATGCACTTGTGTTAGAAGAGTACCAAAAGCAACCCTGTCAACACGAGTAGATTTAAATCCTCCTGGCCAGCCTCTGACTTGGTAAATTGGATTCTTTCTTTCTTTCTTTCTTTCTTTCTTTTTTTTTCTTTCTTTTTTTTTTTTTTAATTGAGTTCTTCCTTTTTTAGTGATCACAACCACTGAAATCTGTAAGGGCATCCAGTAACAGCTAGAGGGTCTCATGCCTGTTTTCCTCATGATGTCTAATGCTTCCAGCACACCTGTTGTGATGGTTTGGGAGTTACCTGCCCCCCCATACATTTTTGAATATACCCAAACTAGACTCAGCCAGCTAGAAGTTAAGGAATAAAGCTTTATATTCACAGCTTTGCACGACATACAAGCAGATGTTTACAATACATTAACAATATTTATAGCTATATACAGAAAAGTATAAGTTAAAAGTAATACAGAAACACAACACTCCTCCCAGAGACCAGAGTCCCCAAAAGGGATTCCAAACCACCCTTCCACCTTCCCCTACTCTCTAATCTTATCCCAGAATCTACCTTACATGCAAGGTAAACAGGGAAGATCGGACAGGGGGGTTAGAAGCAGAATCAATTAGTTGGGTTACACAGATCCAGCCAGAAGGCAAGGAGAGGGAGAGACCAAGAGCCAGAGCTCAGACCAGAGCAGCTCTGTCTTATCAATGTTTGTGTCCTTGCTTTAGTACATCTCAGTAAACCTATGAGTGAAGTAGACATCACCATTATTTTCTTTTCACAGCCTATAACCTAATTTCTCTTATTAAAATATTCTAATTAGCTTCAAACCAGCACAATTGTTAGGTAAGGAGATACTACCGCTTGTATCTTAGCTTCCTCACAGCTTACAAATGAGATGGTGCACAGAAAACTCACAGATAAAGCAGCTCAGACCTCAGCCCCAGCTTTGATTCCCTGGCTCCTGAAAACCCATGGGATCAATTATTCTCCAGACCAAGAAACCCTCACCAGACCTGTTCTCCAGACCCTTCACCAGCTTCATTGCTCTTCTCTGGGCATGCTGCAGCAACTCAATGTCCTTCTTACACTGAGAGGCCCAAAACTTGGTGGAAAAGAGCTGTCCACCATACAAATAGAGGGGGACCCTCCCCAGCACTGATCCTAGCAGCAGCCCTAGGACTTTGGGACATGGTTTAATGGCCATAGCTGTATTAGGTTAAAAGTTGGACTCAATGATCTTTGAAGTCTTTCCCAACTGAAATCAATCTATGATTCTATGAAAGAAGCTCTCAGAAGCCAGAGGGTTGAGAGACCTACATTAGTAACTATGGAGCTAAGGATTCAGTACTCAAACAAGGATTGTGATCACTTGGAGTTATACCTTTAAATTTCTCAGCAGACCTAGTTGTAATTCACTTGCTTAGTCATGGCACAGGAAACTTTGACAGGCCTGTGAGTTAAATCCAAGTCTTCTGACACCCTGAGCTTGCCTCATTCGGTACAAGAGTCTCCCAATGAGTTAAAGAGAACACATAACATATATTTGGGCCGAAGAAAGCCTATAGGGAAGACCATTTTACTTAGTTGCATATTATTTCACACTATAACACATTTTTCAACACCCAGCAACAAACTGAAGGTTGTATATTTTCTACAACACTATAAAGTCAGAAAATTACTGTAAGCATGAGAATTTGCAGGGTGAAAAATATTCACTGACTGCTTGAAGCAGATCAAGCGCCCCATAAGAGTGAGGAGAAACAATAGCCAGCAGTTCCAGCCCACCTGGACCATAGGGAATCAGCTTCCTGACTCAGATTTAGCAATCCAGCTATATGTGTGCACAAAATATAACCCAGTTGGAAGCAAAAATTGTAATGAGGTGGGGACTGGTCTCTTCTTCCTAGTACAAGGCAATAGAATGAAAGGAGATGGCCTGAAATTGTGTTAGGGGAGGTATAGTTTGCACATGAGGAAAAAATTCTTTACAGAAAGATTGGTCAGGCATTGGAACAGGCTGCCCAGGGAGGTGATGGAGTCTCCATCTCTGGAAGTGTTCAAGAGCTGTGTGGACATGGCACTTTGGGACATGGTTTAATGGCCCTGGTTGTCTTAGGTTAACTGTTGGACTCTTTGGGACATCGTTTAATGGTCTTGGTTGTCTTAGGTTGACTGTTGGACTCTTTGGGACATCGTTTAATGGTCTTGGTTGTCTTAGGTTGACTGTTGGACTCTTTGGGACATCGTTTAATGATCTTGGTTGTCTTAGGTTGACTGTTGGACTCTTTGGGACATGGTTTAACGGTCCTGGTTGTCTTAGGTTGACCGTTGGACTCAATGATCTTAGAGCTCTTTTCCAAACAAAACAATTCTACAATTCTATGATCCCAGCTCTAGCTGAGCTCTGTCTCTTACTGAAATCAACAGGACTTACATTCTCAGAGGAAGAGACTTCTCTTCAGCTTGCATGCTTTTGTGTGCTTTCATGAAAAAGGTGGGAGTGGGGGTGTGATAAAATGCTCTCAGTTGACTTTTTTTCAGGCTGGATGAGGCTCTGGCCAGTTTGATCTAGGGTAGGGTGTCCCTGCCCATGGTAGAGGGATTTGAACTAGGTGATCCTTATGGTCCCTTCCAACCCTGACTGATTCTATGATTCTTCTTCCTTTTTATTAACAGAAAAAGAGTAAGACCTGAACTTGAGTTTCAGGCACCTCATTTGAGACTCAAGAATACAGGATTTGGTTCCCCAAATGTTTGCATTGTCACTTAGTATCTCCAGGCCTCCTGACAATAGAAGAGGACCACACAAAACAAAAGAAAAAAAGAATTTTAGAAAAGAAAGGTCAATAAAACAAAACTTCCAAAACTTCACACATTCCTTACAGAAGAGTTCTATTTCTGCAGGAGAGGGAATTCATCATTTTTAGGGTGAGGTGGTTTGGGTTTTTTTGTGTTTTTGGGGTTTGGTTTTTGGTTTGTGTTTGGTTTTTCTTTTTTTTTTTGGTGGGTAGTTGGATACCTTAAAGCAAAGCAAAGCTTTTAATTACAGAGTAATTTTTAGAAAAGATTTAAAGCTGTCCAACTCATTTCAGTTGGCATCCAGTCAAAGAAGAGGCTGTTGAAAGACCAGGCACCAATTCTTTCACCCAGGAAAACTGAAAACGGAGTCACTGCAACCATCAGGCAGCTCAGCCAACAGGCAAGTCCCTTCTGCCTGCAAACAAGTGATGGGAGGAGAGGAAATGGCCTCAAGTTGCACCAAGGGAGGTTTAGGTTGGATATTAGAGGAAACTTTTTGACTGAAAGGGTTTTCAAAACACTGCAACAGGCTCCCCAGAGTGGTGGTTGAATCCCCATCCCTGGAGGTGTTTCAAAGGCATGAAGTGATATGGTTTAGCACTAGACTTGGTAGAGTTAGATAACAGTTGGATCATCTTAAAGATCTTCTTCCAATCAAAATGGTGCTATAGTTCTATGGTTCTAAATCACACATTGAGCACTTACCTGCTCACAGAATACTTTGCAAAGATCAAATCAGAGGCTGGTACTTGGAGTAAGCAGCCAGTGAGTATAGGGACATTAGTCTCTCTGTCTGGTGCCTGTTTACAGGCCAAACATGCTGTGCTGGTTTGAGGGTAATTGGAATATTTTAATAAGAGAAATTAGGTTATAGGCTGTGGAAAGAAAACAATGGCAATGTCTACCTCACTCATAGGTTTACTGAGATGTAGGAGAGCAAGGACATAAACACAGGTAAGACAAAGCTGCTCTGGTCTGAACTCTGGCTGTTGGTCTCTCCCTCTCCTTGCCTTCTAATTGGATCTGTGTAACTCAACTAATTGATTCTGCTTCTATCCCCTCTGGCCACTTCTCCTAATACCCATTACACATAAGGCAGACTCTGGGATAAGACTGGGGTGGAGAGGGGAAAATTGGAAGGGTGGTTGGGAACCCCTCTTGGGGACTCTGGTCCCCAAACCATCACACATGCAGATTTTCTTCACAAGGGCAACAATGCACAAGAGGGGCTGGTACATTGTGGTGTCAGGTCAATGTTTGGACCCCATGATCTTAGAGGTCTTATCCAACTAAATTCTAGGATACTGTGATCTCACTATGGCAGCAACCTTTATGTAACTATATAGATGAGAGCTTTAAAACATTTTGGGACCTGCTAGTTTAGTGATACCTAAATTGATGAGAGGGCAGATTCTGATGCCATTGTTTGCAAGAAGCAATGCATAACTGAGTGTAGAGACTGCCTGAATTATTTAAGTGGCATATCAAACATGATTAACTCTGAAGAGTAGATCTGAACTAGTCTGTTTAAAAAATGTGAAATCATTTTACAGGAGCAATGACCCAAATGACAGATTTTATTTGGGGAGAAAGATTATTTAAAATTAAAATTCACCCTTGGATGATGATAGTTGTCCTCATAGTTCTTCAGCAAATGCTTTTACATCCTGGCTGCCTAAGGGCCTTCATAACACTTCAGAGCATAGCACTGTACAACTGTGGCACAGCAATGGTTGCAAAACATGTCCACGATGGCATTTGGAAATAAGGTACTCCATGCTCCATCAACTTACAGGAATCAGGATTAGCAACAGTAGACTAGAGACAGAAATCCACTGCCATCATCTTCGTGGCAGAACAACCAGATTCACACAGAGAAATTCCCAATGCCTGTCTCCAAGGTTATTAAATACTTCATTCTGGACTTGGAGCAGGTGGAGAGCTTCCTTTTCCCCCAGCAGTGCTGCAGTATCAATTTAGCAGCCAGATGAAAAATGATGGCATATACTAAATAAGACTAAAAGAAATGACAGCTGCTTTTTCACAAGCCCTGCAGGTAAAATAAAGCTTTGCAAGTTTGATTTGGGTTTGGGTTTTGTTTTATTGGGGTTTTTTTTTTCTTCTTTCCTTTCTTAGCACTAAGAAGACAAACGAATGTTCCTATTATAGTCCCACTCTCTTGGGTCTTCATGTGCCCAAAATAAACTTGCCATGTCATTAAATCCCATAAAATCACATTAACAATGGAGTGTAAATGGCTTCATTTTCTATTAGCACAGAAACATCAGAGCGTAGCGATTCTATTTTCCATCTAATATGCACCAATAAATAGAAACACACAAATACACACGCGTGCATAATCAGACCATTGAACTTTATTCAGCAGCCTTGCAACAGGAAATATTTGGACCTGCCTGTTTCAAATTCACTTGCCACATGTGCAGCAGGTGTAGATCACACAGAAGGAGAAAGCTCTCCTGAAATGCTGCAGAGCAGATGGCCTGATCTAAACTCTACTGCAGACACATACGTGCTCCCCAGGCTCAGCCTCCCCCCTAATTGCTGCTTCGGGTAGGATTCCAAGATGACTTGCCTTAACAATCTATGCAAAAGCTGTGCTGCAGAAACTTGGACAGACTCACAGAGAAACATCTCAGCCTTCTGTCCCTCCTCCTCCTCCTTTACTTTCTGGTTCCTATTTGGATTGTGTTTCCTCGGTGGAAGTGCAATGTGTATCTTCTTTGCTGCTGAAAGCAACTCCTGCACCCAAAAGCCTCCAGGTTCATCTCAAATGTTGACAGTCACAGAATCACCATGGCTGGAAAAGACCTCCAAGTCCAACCACTATCTACCACTAGCAGCACCACTACTACAGCCTATCCTTGAGCACCACATCTAGACAGCTTTTAAATACATCCAGGAAAGGCACTTCAGCCACCTCCCTGGGCAGCCTTACTGCACGTTCTCACCGTATGGAACTTGTTGCAATTATTAATTTTTAACTACTGTTAATAATCGCGGGGGGTCCGGGAATAGTTTCCCCGGGTTCTTTTGGATGTTTGATTGGCAAGAATAAATACACAAAGTCGCTTAAAACACAGAATTAAACAGTTTAAACAGTCAGAACTTAGGAAACAGAGAGCCTAATACAAAAGCAATCCTAACTGCGCCTGGAAATACCCATGAAACGCATGCTAGATGCAGATCTTTTCCCGAGAAAGAGGAAAGAAGGAGGATTGTCCCAAATAAAGAGAGAGCTTGTCCCAAATAAAGGGGAAAAGAAGGAGGTTTTGCCTTGCTGCGGTTGCAATACTCTGTGATGTCGCTGCTGCTGCTGCTGGCTGCAAAGCACGTGGCCGGTGCTGGACGGGGTGCTGAGGTGTGTGTTCCTCACGGCGGTGGAGAGAGAAAGAACTGAGGCTAACGGCTGTTGCAGCCCCTTAAATACCTCATTAGGAAGGTGTGGAACTGACCAATAGGCACTCAGCATCCATTGTCTGCCCAATTAGATTAAAAGTCTCATGCCCAGGGGTGGGTTCCAACACCCTAAGAGACAGCACAGATAACCTGACTCGTGCATGTGACTTGTGCGTGCAGCCCAAAACTTCCTGGTTCCAGAACCATGTGGTCTGCCTCCCCTGCAACCCGCCTCTGGACCTTATAACAGAAGGGGGAGGAGAACCTCAGGAAGTGAACCAACTCTGGGCAGTAATCATGCCCATACCAGGACAGAACTTTACCACCACCAGTACATATTTTTAAAGACCAAAGCTCCTTTATACTGTCCTAGGCGAAGTGTGTGTCAGGAAGCAGCATGGGCCATCCCCACCGCAGGATAGAAGGGAGCAGAGCAGGTGAAGGGGAAAGGGAGGACTGAAGTTGAAATGTGGAACTAGGGAGAAGTGTAGAATGGTAAGAGTTGGAAGGGCCCTCCAGAGATCACCTAGTCCAATCCCCCGGCTCAAGCAGGATCACCTAGCTCAGACTGCTCAACAGTGTAGATTTGAAAGTCTCTGGAGAAGGAAATTCCACAACCTTGAGGTGAGAAAGGGAACTAAAGACAGCTCTGCAGAGTCATGATCCCTAGAAAGCATAGGAATGGAAGGTTGGCCAATGAGGACAAGGGGAGAGGAAAAAACTGAACACTGAGACTGCACAAGAGCGTAATGGGAGCCTAGGCCCTACAGCTAAAAGATAAAAATAGCTGGTGGGCAATGGAAAGAGGGAGACACCTTGGAGAAGAATCTGGGAAAAGGCTAAAAGGACTGAGTAAGATACATTGAATAGGATAAAGAAATGGAGAGGGAAGCAGGATCAATACCCTAGGGAAGCAGATTAAGCATGTGGGAAGGCTGATGGTGTGCTAAGGAGGGAAATTACAGTTTACCTAATGAAGTTAAAGACATGTGGGAACATATTTTGCCTGTTTGGTTGTAACTTTAGCTAACCTTTAGGGATGAAGGAGGACTGTAAAACAAAGCAGACTGCTGATCCATTTTCAGCTGAGGTTAGGAGGTGCAGGAATAAGGCAAAGAATTACAGGAAAAGACAATGTTGTGGCTAAGAAAGTGCAGGTTGCTCCAGAGAAGGAGGGACTTGCATTCCACACTGGCTTCTGCCAGGATGCTAATTAAATAATGAAAATGTTTTGGAGGTGGTTATTAACTCTATATTCTTTGTTGTTTTCTGGGCACCTGACTTGCAGGTCTGAAGGTTGAAACACAAAAAAAAACACTTAACACTCTCAACTACAACCAAAGCTGATCAAAATAACATCCTGGACAATTTCTTTGAAAAGTAATTAGTCTTGTAATGACAGGATGAGGGCTAATGGGCTTAAGCTGGCAGAGGGGAGATTTAAACTGGATGTTAGGAGGAAGTTCTTTACAGTGAGGGTGGTGAGACACTGGAACAGGTTGCCCAGGGAGGTTATGGCTGCTCCCTCCCTGGAGGTGTTGAAGGCCAGGTTGGATGAGGTCTTGAGCGACCTGTTCTAGTGGGAGGTGTCCCTGCCTATGGCAGGGGGTTGGAACTGGATGATCTCTGAGGTCTCTTCCAACCTAAACCATTCTATGATTCTAAAATACCCCAGTCCTTGGTCTCTCAGAGACAGCATCCAAAATTAACAGGTACTTTGGAAGTGCTCATATACTTCCTAGATTGAGAAATGTTANTCGAATCGAATCGAATCCAGGTTGGAAGAGACCTCCAACATCATCCAGTCCAACCTAGCACCCAGCCCTATCCAATGGCACTAAGTGCTCCATCCAGTCTTTTCTTCAACACCTCCAGGGATGGTGACTCCCCCACCTCCCTGGGCAGTCCATTCCAATGCCAATCACTCTCTCTGGGAACAACTTCTTCCTAATATCCAGCCTATACCTCCCCCAGCACAACTGGAGACTGTGTCCCCTCATTATGTTGTGGGTTGCCTGGGAGAAGAGACCAATCCCACCTGGCTACCACCTCCCTTCAGGTAGTTGTAGTTGTATGGAAGCACTCAGGAGAAAAAGACTCTTCTGTCTTCTAACAGAGCTTGGAGGGTGAGCCTCAAGCATGCCACCAACCACACACTGACCAGCAGATGAATACTGCTCACGAAGTGATCATCTCTCTTGCCTGCCCTGACTTATGTCAAGAGATAACAAAGTACTGAGTCGGTTAATTAAAGATTGCTCCAATCTATATGTGCAACAGGGTAAAATTTAAAGTCATGTAGGTAAATTTGAATGGCTAACTGTTGTGAAGGGCAGGGGGATTAATGTGGCCGAGTCAGGAATTATAAAAATAGAATTATTTTATGCCCAGAAACCCCCACCTTCAACTATATATAGAATTAACTTTTAGTTTATTATCAGGTTTTGATTTGATTGGGAAAAACCTTCAAAAGGTGCTAGAAACAAATTCAGAGATTTAGGAAGTCAGAAAATGGAAAAGGCTGAGCTATAAACAGCTTCTTACCCCTTTATCAATATGATTTAAGGAGAGAATTAAGGGAACAACATCTTACTATGTTGAGGAGAATGATGCTTGTTGTGGAATCCTTGCGGTTATTCTCTCTGCAGCTCCATTGGTTCTGGCTATAAAATAATATCCAATCGGATTCAAAAGGCAAAGTTTGGTATTTCAAATATGTGCTTACCACGAGGCAGAGCTCCGTGAAAATCGCTGCCTCCAGCAGTGGCGAGGCAGACTCAAGCTGCTTCAATCAAGGAGGAAGTTCTTCACGAGGAGGAAGTTCTCCACCATGAGAGTGGTGAGGCCCTGGATTGGGTTGCCCAGGGAGGTGGTTGGGGCCATATCCCTGGAGGTGTTTAAGGCCAGGCTGGATGAGGCTGTGGGCAGCCTGATGTAGGGTAGGGTGTCCCTGGGCATGGCAGGGGGGTTGGAACTAGATGATCCTTGTGATCCCTTCCAAGCCTGACTGATTTTATGATTCTAATCCTTTAAACAAGATACAGCCAGAACAGCAAACAGGTTGCTGGCTGATAGCTGTCCCAGAGAGATGGGGTCCAGGTGCACTGGCGGTTCTCTCAAAAGGGACTCAGGACTTGCTGAGCCTGCAGGGTAGTGCAGCGCGGGGGTACTCTCCAAAAGGCAGGGAGAGTACAAAACCCAAGAGCCGTGTAATAGACAGGAGCCCTCAGGGTCAGGACGGTCCCAAAACGGAGGAGCCTTCAGGTGGGAACCTCTCAGGCAGGAACCTCTCGCGCCTTTTCCCTTGCCTATTTCTGCCTTTCCGGACAGATGTTCATTGGCCAACACAGAATGGGCGCAAAAACGCAGCCAATAGGAAGCTCAGATCCCTGCGCGGGCTGGTGGGTTTGCAGTTACCTGCCCCCCACCCAACCTTTATAAACCCCGGCTAAAACTCAGAAAAACACTTTAAGTTAATAAATGAAGCTTTATATTTACGGCAATGCACAATATACAAGCAAGTATTCACAAGATAAAACAGATATTTACAAATATATACAATGAAAAAGTAATACAGACACCACAGCCCTCCCGGAGACCAAAATCCCCAAGAGAGGGTAACCAACCACCCCCTACCACCTTTCCCCCCTTCCCCAGCTTTATCTCACCCCCTCTTGATGCTGCAGATAAGCTGAAGATCGGACAGAGATATTAGTGGCAGGAAGGAATTAGTGGTTTTAGTGATTTTACTCTGAACCAGACAAAAGACAGAGAGACAAAGGAGAAAGCAGCTGCAGTGCCGAAGGGTCAGAAGCCCTCTGCTAATCTGATTGTTTTGAGAACAGCTCTTAAAACAACTTTTTTTTTTTTTCTTCTCAGCAAAACTCAGTGAAGTGACACACTATGTTTAACTCTCTCTCAGCCAATAGTCTAATTTCTCACTCAAATTCTCCAATTAGCTCAAACCAACACACACTGAAAGGGTTCTCTGCTGCCCCTCCCTTGCAAGCCCACAGGGTGGTGGCAGGCAAGCAGCTTCGCACCTGCCTCTCCTCCTATTCAAAACCCATAGGGAGGGGGGAAGAGAGAGAAGGAAGGAAATCTTACTGTTGTGTAGTCCTTGTATAATATAGCAATCCATTGTGTGTTTTTTGTGGGTATGCAGCTATCATTGCGTGCAAGAGGACACTAATTCTTGCCTTTGAGTGTGTTTTGGTGGGTATCCAGCTATCCTTGTGTGCAAGAGGATGCTAATTCTTGCCTTTGAGTGTGTTTTGGAGGGTATGCATCTATCCTTGTGTGCAACAGGACACTAATTCTTGCCTTTCAGTGTGTTTTGGAGGGTATGCATCTATCCTTGTGTGCAAGACGACACTAATTCTTGCCTTTGAGTGTGTTTTGGAGGGTATGCAGCTATCTTTGTGTGCAATAGGACACTAATTCTTGCCTTTGAGTGTGTTTTGGTGGGTATGCATCTATTCTTGTGTGCAATAGGACACTAATTCTTGCCTTTGAGTGTGTTTTGGTGGGTATGCATCTATTCTTGTGTGCAACAGGACACTAATTCTTGCCTTT
>VWZI01005980.1:111090-121721 GCA_013396835.1 Psilopogon haemacephalus
CCCGGCCCAGCAGCTCCCCGGGAGGCTCAGGGGGCTCCGCGGCGTGGCCGAGAGAGGCTCCTCTTCGCTACTGGAGCGCTGCGGGTAGCGTGCGGGGCGAGGCGGCCGCGGGCTATGGGGGCTGGCGGGGCGAGCGAGCTCGGAGCGGGGCTGGAGGAGCCGAAATGCGCCTCTCCTGAAGTTTTATCCCGATAAATGACGCGTCTGAAAGTCATGGGGACGGAGAAGGTGCCTCTCTGTTTTGCGGTGTCGGAGCAGCGGGGCATACGGGGGCTGAGGGCATGGGAGCGAGCTGCTTTCCTGCAAGATTTCCTTGCTTTCGGCTTCCCGGGGAAGGTTTGGCAAGGGTGGGTGCTTTGTGGAGCTCCCCTGGGGAGGCTGATTAATAGTTTGCGATGGTTTCACGGCACGGTGAAAGCAGCTCTCAGCCGACTGAGGTTAGAGCAGATCCTGTCCTTAGTTCCCGGTCCTGCCCTGCTTCCAAGGAAGCAGGCACTGAAACCTGCCCTTTGAGCCACATCAAGTCGGGATCGCTACTCTGTAACCGAGCTAATTAGGCAGCTTGCTACTTACAGCCTATTTTTAAAATCCCCCTTTGAGACGAGGCATTTGCATACACTCAGGAGGTGTCATTCCCACTCGGAAGATTTAAGTCGCTGAAGCATTATTCCCACTCGAAGCAGGGAAATAATTAATTAAGCTTTCACACCTATGACTTTTTCCTGTCTGTAAAAAATGAGCCGGCTGCATTCACGATTCGCTTCCACACCACCGCCCACCACCTTACCTCCCCCCCAACCCCAGCACTCCTAATTCAACAATACCCTCACCTTTTATGCCAACATCAGACAGCCTGAAATGACAAAAGAGTTTGAATTTTGAAGTGAAAATTGCCTTGGCACCAGTACATACAAGAGGATGAGAAATAGTGCTCACAAGCAAAACCAAAAAAATCCCACACCTCCAGGGCTCAGCACAAGGAAACTCTCAGCTCTCACATCCAACGTCCCTGTTACAAAGGTGCCATTTCTTAAGGAGGGCATGAAAACGTTTGTGGTTTATTGTTGAAATAGAAGCAAAGTTTATATAAAGAGTGATAACTGAAGAGAAGAGGGAAAAAGAATACATTTGGCTCTAAAATAAAGGCTATTTAGAAGTTATGCTATTCGTTCAGAGGTGGATTTCTGCCAGCTTCGCCCTAGCCGTGGAGCTGCTGATGCCTCAGTGTTTGACGTGAGTGGCATTTCTCCTCGGGACAGCTTGCTAGGTTAGCTGGGTGTTTGCTAAAATAAATTTTAAAGAAACAACACTAAACTCACTCTAAAAGTTAGGGTTTGAAGCTATATCCCTCCATTACTTCGACATTTCAGCTTACAAACAAAACAAAACAAAAAAAAAAAAAAAGCAGCCACCAAATTAACACATAAGAGGGAGGAAGAAAATAATTCGGTCAGTCGAGGATTATTTCTATTAGGTGCCCTGCAGGATCAGACAGGCAGAGTGATTAACACTTCTCATGTCCAAAATTGTATCTGCAACATGAATGCTGCCAGAAGTGATTGTTTAGGCGGGGGTTGGAAATATCAAGAGTGATTACTGAGTTTGATTGTGAACACAAATCAAAACAACCGTGAAATAACCATGACCATTTATCAGTAGTATGATTGACGTGAGTATTACTAACTGCAGGTCACCGTAAAAACAAAGAATGTGTGGATAAACCTACCTAGAAATTAAAATGTTGTTTACAGATACCTACAAGAGTTGACAATACAAGACTTCTGGGGGGGGGGGGAGGGTTAAACTTTTCCAATTTAGTAAACTATTTCACATATTTAAGCCCCAGCTCACAATGTATTTTTGCAAGACTAAAGCTTTCTCTATTTCCAGCATCTTAGTACAGTTTATACTCATCGTTTTTAGGTGTAGAGGGATAGTGAGCCCTCAAACTCTCAGAGGTAAGTAGTGAGTACCCCTTGGCTGGCTGCTCTTGTCTTGGCTTGACTGGGATGGAGCTAATTTTCCTTCTTGCTAGCTAGAAGAGTGCTATGTTTTGGTGCTTAGTTGCTAGATGAGATTAAACTCTGACAGTATCCATCATGGTGCTAAAAAAAAACTTGGGGATTAACCCTACTATGAATCACAAGAAAACTTCATCCACAATTTAAACTGTACCAACTTAAAAGTGGATTTCTTGAGCTGTATCTGTTTAATAGAGGAAATACTTGTAATGTTGGAGATAATGTTATATTGGAGAAGTCTGATGTGTCAGCGTTTGGTTTGTTCTTTATGAACGTGCTTTCACAGGACTGAAATCTATTGTGTGGGTTTATTATGCATCTAGGAAAATGATGATTATCTGTAAAATTCCTAAATCAGAAGTCCCTAAAAAAGAACAAAAGGTGGTGAGAGTGAGCATGGGATATAAGACAGAAATTGCTTCCTTTTACAGTCTCTTGTTTTCTAGGGGAAATCTTGTAGCTAAGTGAAATTCTCTTCCCCTAGTAGCTAACAGTTTTGGCTTGCTTGGATTGTTGATGTTGATGAATCAATCGACTGGGCAGCTTAATCTGTAGCTGGAGGTGTCCCTGCTTACCTGCAGTGGGGTTGGACAAGAGAACCTTTGAGGGTCCCTTCCAACCTGATGCAATCTGTGAATTACATATATTGGAGCTTTAGCAACGTTGAAGTTCCTTTATTACTTGAATATAAATAAGTTTGTTTTCTCATTTATAGATCATAGAATCGTATTGGTTGGAAAAGACCTTTAAAATCATCAAGTCCAACCATTATCTAACCCTAACAAGGCTGGTGCTAAACCATGTCCCTCGGCACCACATTTCTGTGGCTTTGAAACACCTCCAGCGATGGGGATTCAACCACCCACCTGGGTAGCTCATTTTAGTGTTTGAGAACCCTTTCACTCAAGGAGTTTCTTCTAATCTCCAGTCTAAGCAACTGGTGCAACTTAAGGCCATTTCCCCTTGTCCTATCAATAGTTACTTGTTCTATTTCAGTAAATAAAAGCAATCAGATTTATTTTTAAATATATGTTTTGGCTAACAGGAGCTGAAGTTGTTGCTTGTAAAAATGTATTGATTTTTCTCGGGATATTTTTATTGCTTCAAAGCAAAAAGTAAGTTGGGCTCACCTGACTGTAATATAAATGCTTTTACTGTTTTATGTAGAAACCTGTGGACTGTAACAGCAATCAGTTAGTGACAGCTTCTCTGCTTCTCCACAGTGCCAGTGTAGATGCCTGCCATTAACATACAATTCATAGTAAATACAACAGGTAGAGAATTCCACATGGTCCCGTTACATGAAGCCTCAACATCAGCACTGTGTAGGTTCAGAGCCACCCAACAATTCTCACCACTACTTCAAAGAGAAAATGGAATTACAAAGTTTGCTATTTCAAGAAACAATGGGGTGATCTAAAGCAGTATTACACACCTGGGTTGAAACTGGTACCTTAACTGCAGCCAGGAGTTTGTCCTGAAAATGAAATCCTTTAACTGGATCCCAGAGTCAAAACTCTGATAACTTTAAATTCCCTTGGCTTTCCTGGAAGTGGGAGTGTTAGCCCTTTGCTTGTTTGTCTTCAGGTCCTGTTATTGCTTTGATTAAGACGTAGATTTTTTTTTTTTTTTACTCTTAACTCTTTGAGTTTGATTTTGAAAATGCCTTTGACATATGTCATTTAGCAGGGACAAATGAATGTGCTGCTGAGGGATTGTATGAAGTCAAATCTTTCACACAGGTGGTTCCCTTGAAGACAGGATGATACCTTTATATAGCACCTGAGTGTATCCTGGCAGAGGTGCTGTTGCCAGTCTTACCTCAGAGTGTAAACAGGGTTGCATCTAGCACTTCAGGTGGCAAGGATGTTCCCTTTTCATCCATTACTTCAGCTGCAGGCTGCTCATTCTCCTCTGCGCAGCACCTCTGCATGCTTCTGAAGTTCCATCACAGCACTGCTTCTTCTGGGTCTTGCCAGTTCATACTTTTCAGACAGTTTTTAGTCATTCAGAACATTTCTGTGGTACAAACAGAAACAACTAGGATGAGATCATGAACAACCTTTGTCTTTACAGACCATTTTTAATACAGAGAGGCTGTGCTCCTCAGGGTTTCTGTGCCTCAAGTACTCATAGAATCACAGAATGGTTTAGGTTGGAAGAGACCTCAAAGATCATCCAGTTCCAACCCCCCACCATAGGCAGGGACCCCTCCCACATCCAACCTGACCTTGAACACCTTCAGGGAGGGAGCAGCCACAACCTCCCTGGCCAACCCGTTCCAGTTTCTCGCAACCCTCACTGTGAAGAACTTCCTCCTAACGTCCCATTTAAATCTCCCCTCTGCCAGTTTAAACCTATTACCCCTCGTCCTGTCATTACAAGACCTTGTGAATAGTCCCAGCCCAGCCCTCCTGTAGGCCCCCTTCAGATACTGGAAGGCTACTATAACTCAATTCTTTTAAACCATAAAACCAACCAAATATAAAAAACCTAACTCGTACTAGATTTAGTGTGGTGATGTTAAGTGTGCAGTCCTCTGTATGCAGGAAGGAACGTGAAACAAAGATAATCTAATAGAAATATCACTCATATTACTACCACTTCAATGGTGCAAGAAAGGTATAAAACTGACCTGTAGAGTTAGAACTTCACCAGCTTCCCCATAGACGTTTCCTTGCCTTACACTATTGAACGGGTTGGAGTTTACTAGAGCTATAACAGAGTTTTCCAGCTTTCTTCATTTCTATGGACACACATCATCTGAAACACTGTATTCATTTGAAACACACTCAAGCCTAATGGAGGACAAATATTTGATGCCAAGTGTGCATAATTTGTCAAGATATAGAAAGGGGAATTCTCACCTGCAGACTAGAAAGGGATTATTCCTGTAAATCATGGTTGCAGAAATTGATTTTTTTTTTCCCATGTTTTCATTTGGACCTATTGTTGGAGGCTGCTTTGCAAGAATTAGATATGGTTTTATGCATGTTCATATACATGTGATTTTTTTTTTTTAAATGTTATGTGCATTTGTGGTTTGGTGCTGCTGAACATGAGGGTGGATAGCTCCTAACAGATGAAGAACTGTGATTGCTTTAATTGCAAAGTTACTGCCATATGTGACAAGAGAAAGGTATCACTTTGCATTCTTGGCATGTTCCAGCTGCACTGCGTTATTTTCACCTGAAATCTTATTGTCTTTAAGAAAAAAAAAATATAATAAAGGAAATGTTAATGTGGAAGAATCCTCAGAAGTCAGGATAATGCTTAGTTAATGATGGTCCATTTTGGCCAGCCTCAGATACCATATGGTGTCCCCACCCGGATGCAGTGCACAAAGATCTTTTTTATAAAGACAATTTTATATAATCTGGGTGGAATTTATTCCTTAGCTACAGGAAAACACAGATGTTCAAGTGTATGAAATTGCAAGGGAGGTGTTGCGGAGATGTGGAGACAAATAACTCCAGGATTTATTTTTTTTTTGTGCTAAGTGTTAGTTCTGGTTACCTAACTTCATACCTATTTATGGGTTTCCGTGACGCACATCACTGTAGTGTTTGAACTACAAACCAAGCTACACTTGGGGCGGGGGGAGGTAAAGAAAAACTTCAATGGTTTTAAAGTTGAGTATCTCAAGAGCTTGGGAAAGCAGCATGGTTCAAGTATCTGGGTTGGGTATGGGCCTTGGTTTGAAACATGTCTGATTTTGGGATGCCCAGAGGTCAGAGAAGGGTTGGAAAGAAAGCTGACATTTTCAATATCTCTGCCTCTATGTGAAGTTTACTCTTTTCTCTTACGCCACAGAAGAGCTCAGTTGTTGGTGTGGTTGAGCAAAAACAGGACCTTGAGAACTGTACGATCAAGTCTCATGTAGGCTTTAACTATTTTCATGAGGTAGCTTGCAAGCAGAACTAGCAGATGACATTTTGCTGGGTGGATCCTCCAAGCCTTTGCTCCTGTTAGAGGAAATGATCCTTTTTTGGGGCTAGAAGGGAGACTGAATTGAAGTTTATTCTGCTTTGACAGATAAAGTTGAGAAACTGTTGATAAACTGTATGAAAAGAACTGCCCTTCAGCCTGGAGAAGAGAAGGCTTCAAGGAGACCTTATAGTAGCCTTCCAGTATCTGAAAGGGGCCTACAGGAAGGCTGGGGAGGGACGATTCACAAGGTCTTGTTATAACAGGACAAGGAGGAATGAGTTTAAAGTGGCAGAGGGGAGATTTAAACTGGATGTTAGGAGGAAGTTCTTCACCGTAAGGGTGGCGAGGCACTGGAATGGGTTGCCCAGGGAGGTTGTGGCTGCTCCCTCCCTGGATGTGTTGAAAGCCAGGTTGGATGAGGCCTTGAGCATCCTGATCTAGTAGGAGGTGTCCCTGCCTATGGCAGGGGGTTGGAACTGGATGATCTTTAAGGTCTCTTCCAACCGAAACCATTCTATGATTCTATACTCATCATCTCTTTGTAGGTTCTTGGATTATGCAGGGACCAGCCTAAGGATTTGCTCTAAATGTTCCAAATATTCAAGTGGAAACAGTGACAACTTTTGTTTCATTTTCAGTCAGATTTTTCATTCAGGTGCTCAAAAGGTAGAATGTGAGTTTGGGGAGAAAGACTAAACAGGAAACTGTTTAGTTTGTTGGGTTTGTTTTTTCTTGGTAATGCAGAAATGAGCAAAATTACCTGGATCCCAGTCACCTTCCCGCCAAGCAGAATCTGGCACTATCAGGTACAAAAATTTGGAGCACTTAACATTTTAAATCCACGTGATTATTCTTTTTTAAATTGTAAAAAAAAAAAAACAACTTAAAAAATTTTCTTATCATTTTTGTATGCACACATGTACACAAATATACTATATAAAATGGTGTAAACAGACTGTTTTCAAACTTGTTGTTTAGGACCCCTTGTGAGAACTATTTCTGTTCCAAGGGCATCACTCAAGGCTGTAACACTGGCAGTGCTGAACAGCAGCCTTGATTGTGCTACATGCTACTGTAGAACTAAAAGTCAAAGCTTTACAGAGGAGTTTTTATCCACAAGTAAGCTTAGAAACATTCAGGGTTGTTTGCCACCTGCAGCTTAGGCTCTATGACAGTTTCTTCTTAGTGCTAAATGAAATAAGTAACATTAAACCCGAGTGGAATGGCGCTTGCAGCCCAATAGGGCCAACTGGATCCTGGGCTGGATCAAAAGAAGTGTGACCAGCAGGATGAGGGAGGTGAATCTCCCCCTCTGCTCTGCTCTCTTGTGACCCCACCTGGACTATCGCATCCGGTTGTGGTGCCCCCAGCATAAAAACGACATGCAACTGCTGGAGCAGTTACAGAGGACGGCCACGGAGATGATCAGAGGGCTGGAGCACCTCCCCTATGGAGACAGGCTGAGATTTGGGGTCTTCAGCCTGGAGAGAGAAGGCTCTGGGGAGACCTTCTAGTAGCCTTCCAGTACCAGAAGGGGGCTACAAGAAAGCCGAGAAGGGGCTTTTGACAAGGGCTTGATGTGATACAAGAGGGAATGGACTGAAGCTTGAGGAAGGGAGATTTAGACTGGAGGTTAGGAAGAAATTCTTGACAGTGAGGGTGGTGAGACACTGGCACAGGTTGCCCAGGGAGTTTGTGGATGCTCCTTCCCTGGAGGAATTCAGGGCCAAATTGGATGAAGCCATGAGCAACTTGGTCTAGAGGAAGGTGTCTCTGTCCATGTCAGGGGCATTGGAACTAAATGATCTTTAAGGTCCCTTCCAACCAAAACCATGCTATGAATTTATGAACTTTACAAATGTGGCTTAATTTCTTCAGAAGCATTTTCATGGCAGACTGATTCCATATAATGCCCTTTATGTATATGTGTATACATCTTTTTTATTCACCTAGAAACTTGGAGTGGCCCAGATATGCATACAACACCGGAGCATTCCTTAGTGGTGTGCCAAGTTGCCAGCCTTTTGATGACAGACAGACAGACAGACAAAGAGGACTTTGCAGCCCCTCTAAACTGGCCCAGCTCCAGTACAGTGGGGCACAATGATACACTTGTGCAACTTCCATGGGCTACTCATTTCTCAAATAATAGGTTAGATGATAGACAGCAGCAGTATTGATCAAATCCTTACAGTAAATCGAGGTCGAGGGAGGAGATTCTGCCCCTCTACTCTGCTCTGCTGAGACCCTACCTGTCTAGTTCTGAAGCCTGTAAAAACATGGAACTGTCAGAGCAAGTTCAGAGGAGGCCATGAAAATTATCAGAGGGCTGGAGCTTTGCTGATAGGTGAAAGAGTTGGGGTTGTTCAGCTTGGAAAAGAGAAGGCTTTGGGGAGATCATATATAGTGGCCTTCCAGGATTTGAAGGGGGCCTCAGGAGAGCTGAAGAGGGACTTATGACAAAGACATAGAGTGACAAGATGAGAGGTGATGCCTTCAAACTGAAAGAAGCTGGATTAAGATGAGACATGAGGAAGAAATTCTTCCCTATGAGGGTGGTCAGGCACTGGAACAGGCTGCCTAGAGAAGTTGTGGAGATTTCAAGCCTGGAAGTGTTGCAACCCAGGTTGGATGTGGCCTTGAGCAAGCTGGTGTAGCAGGAATTGTCCCTGCCATGGCAGGGGTGTTGGGACTAGATAATCTTCAGTGTACCTTTCAACCCAAACCAGCCTATGATTCTATGACTGAAGGAATTGTTGCCACAGCAAGATGTGAAGATGAGGGGCAGGACCATTGCAGTGTCTTCCCCCATCAACACAGAAGCTTCTTTCGAGCTTGATCACAGGGGCGGTGGGATGACCTCGCAGCTGAGCAGCAGTCTGCTGTGCAGCAAACTCAGGAGGATTTCCAAGGCTGTGTTTCAAGGAGACAGTCCCTGGTGGGATTTGTGTAATCACATAAGAATAGGGCAGTACAAAGGGTGCATTGTTTGGCATCCTACCTCTAAGCTTATGCAGCAGAATAGCTCCTTTTAAAGAACTTGCATACATGACCGTGAAGGCAGTTGCATGTGTCCACAGATGTGTGAAGACAAGAGAGAGTCCTACACTAGGCTTTGGGCTTTGTTTGCAGAGTTGTGTGGAAAGCAAACTTTAGATCAAGGAGTTAATGAGCTTCTAGTTCAAGATAGGAGAATGGTATCTAAGCTGAAGATTTTTTTTTATCTGAAATGACTGAAATTCCTTTGAATTTTGATCTGTTCAAAGACCTCATTTCAGGCTGCAGTACTAATACATTGGTACTATTTAGCTACCAGTAATTGGAGTTTTTGATACCTTGAAGGTGGTAGATCTAATGTGGTCACAGATAGTCATGTGCACCCAATACAGAGAAATGTGGCAGGTTTTCATCTGGGCAGTGCTGTTCAAGACAACTGCTTTATCCCCTTACTGGAATTTTAATTAAAGAAGGATAATAACAGATAGAATTAGAGACCTAATTTAATCATGGTAGTGCCAGCGCAACACTAAAATAACTCCACTGACCTGGTGCTACTGTTATTAATTTACGGCTTGTATCAGAAAGATACAAACCTCTAGTCAAAAGGGCAGTAGGGCTAAACCACAGCTAGCTGAACATGAGAAGTGTAGCAAGGTGAAGAGAAGGGAGCTCTGTGTCAGTGCAAAGTAGCACCATGTGCAAACTGCTGTGCTGGGCAAGAGGGAGCTGTATCACACACAACTCATAAGCCACTTCATCACCACCATAATTTGACTTGGCCTTAAACTCCCCCATAAGCAACTGTTGCTGCCTGTTCTTGGAGACAAGATGCTGTGGTGGGCAGCCCTTATGCCTGACCAGCTACATCCATTCTTGGACAGAGTCACCATGTAGAGATTAAAAGTAATCTTTACAGACTTCAGGTTTATCAGGCTGTTGAAAACACGCTTGGTTGGTGCCAGAAGCTGGAAAGACCAGCAAATGGCAAGGCTTGCACACAAGATTTAATCCAGAGTCGTGCTGTTGCTTAGTGTCAACCATTGGGGCTGATCAAATAGCTCAACAAACCAAGATTTCAAACTGTCAGAGCCTGACAGTGCTCTTCTACAGCCTGCTCGTAGCATTTGCTTGGGCTGGCACAGCTGCAGTCTTCAGTACAGTAACTTGCCTCAGTGGTGTGATTAAGCACTTGAAAATGTTTAATGTCCATTTATCACAGAATCAGAATCATCTAGGCTGGAAAAGACCTTTAAGATCATCCAGTCCAACCATTACTCATTGCTAGTTACAACTACTAATGTTACATTAATGTGCATTAATGTACATTATAAATATACATTTATTTATTTATATATATAGAATTTATATAATGTACATTAATGTACATTAATAGTTACAACCACAGGTGTCNAGTATAAATATACATTATATATATATATATATATATATATATATAATGTATATAATATACATTAATGTACATTAATAGTTACAACCACAGGTACCATTATGCATTTTTAATTATTACATCATCATTTCACTCTGCTAGGAACTGAGTAATTAATGTACAGTATAAATATACATTTTTATATAGAATCATATAATGATTTAGGTTGGAAGAGACCTCAAAGATCATCCAGTTCCAACCCCCAGCCATAGGCAAGGATACTTCCCACTAGA
>VWZI01005980.1:121829-150401 GCA_013396835.1 Psilopogon haemacephalus
ATATATATGTATATATACACTGCATATAATATACATTATACATTAATGTACATTAATAGTTACAACCACAGGTGTCATTATGTATTTTTAACTATTACATCATCATTTCACTCTGCTAGGAACTGAATAATTAATGTACAGTATAAATACACATTATTTAATATATATATTTATTTATTTATATACTGCATATAATATACATTAATGTACATTAATAGTTACAACCACACATGTCATTATCTATTTTTAGCTATTCCATCATCATTTCACTCTGCTAGGAGCTGAGTAGCTTTGCAGCCTCACCTATGCTTTAGAAAGCTCACAGAATCACAGAATGGTAGGGGCTAGAATGGACTTCTAGAGATCATCTAGTCCAACACCTCCTTCTAAAGGAAGGTGACCCAGAGCAGGTTGCACAAGAACATATCCAGGTTTTGAAAGTCTCTAGAGTAGGAGACTCCACTGCCTCTCTGGGCAGCCTGGTCCAGTGCCCTAGCACCCTCAAAGTGAAGAATTTTCTCCTCACGTTTGAGTGAAACCTCGTGTATTCCAATTTGTGCCTGTTGCCTCTTGTTCTATCACTAAGCACCACTGGAAAGAGCCCAGCCCAATCCTCTTGACCCCCCACCCAATGATCAGCATTGAGAAGATCCCCTGTGAGGCTGCTCTCCTGGCTAGACAGCCAGAAGATAGCTAACATGGAGCACTGAACTCCCATAAGGATTATTTTACCATGGCTTTGTGTCCTGAAGTGGCTTGCTTGTTCCAGACTAAGCTTTCCTGCATGTGAGGCATTTCTGAATTGTCTCATAGCTCACATTATAGCTTTCTCCTTCAATGGGAGGAGGAGAGTTGTTTACAAGATTCTTCTTATTTACCTGGTGATTTCTTCTCCTGTAGGATGCTTGTTTTATCTGAGATTAATATAGAATCATGGAATGATCTTAGTTGGAAGGGATCTCCAAAGGTTTTCTAGTCCAACTCCCTCTGCAGTAAGGAGGGGCATCCCCAAATAGATCAGGTTGCCCAGAGCCCTGTCGAGCCGCACCCTGAGGTTTGCCCAGGGAGTCTGTGGATGCTCCCTCCCTGGAGGTGTTCAAGGCCAGGTTTGATGAGGCCTTGAGTGACCTGTTCTAGTAGGAGGTGCCTCTGCCTATGGCAGGGGGTTGGAACTAAATCTTTGAGGTCCCTTCCAACCTAAACCATTCTATGATTCTATGGGTCCTCAACCACCTCTCTGAGCAACCTGTTCAGTGTTCCACTACCCTCACGATAAAGAACTTGTTCCTGACATCCAATCTAAATCTGCTCTTCTCTAGCTTTAAGCCATTGCCCCTTATCCTTTCACTGCAGGCCTTTGTAAACAGTCACTCTCCATCTTTCTTCTAGCCCCCCACTTCAGGTACTGGAAGGTCATTATTGGATCTCCCCAAAGCCTTCTGTTCTGCAGGCTGAACATCTCCAACTCCCTCAGCCTGTCCTCATAGCCCGGTCGGATTTGTTTAATGCCAGACGATGAGTTAAAAATAGTTTTCCAAAGAGAAGAGAAGACATGTAGAAGACAAAAATCATCATTTATTCCTCCTTTCTGTAGGAAACAGAGCTAAAAATGCAAATGATCTCCTTGCACTCCACCTGCTTTAATGATGACTGTTCTATTTTATGCTTCCTATAATCGCCCATGGATAATACCCTATCATCCTACTGAGCAGCTCCATGGCTGGCTATTGTTGCAGTGGCAATATCACAGTCAGCTCCTCAACAGTCTTCACAGAAATGCAAAACCCTTTGCCATAAAAGAAATGTGATCCCCAGTTGTGGATTCAGTTGTGTTTAACTGCATGCAGATGTGGATGGTAGGACATGGCCTGCAGAGGGTTTCTCTGTTAATGTAGCCAAGGGACAAATCCCTTTGCAGGCAGGGAAAGATTGATAGTGTCTGACAGTGCAAGGAGTAGAAATGAAGTCCACCCTTTCAGCTATCTCCTGCACTGCTGTTGTGAGTATAGCATCACAGAAGATCTTTGCCCTCCTTTAAAAGTAGCTCGTTTGGTTTAATTACTGTGAAAATCATAGATGAATCATCAAAATAAGTGTGATCAGTAGGCTGAGGGAGATGATTGTCCCCTTCTACTCTGCTATTCCTGAGACCCCACCTGGAGTGCTGCATCCAGCTCTGCTGCCCACAGCATAAGAATGACATGCAACTGCTGGAGCAGTTACAGAGAAGGGCCACAAAGATGATAGAAGGGTGGAGCACCTCCACCATGGGGACAGGCTGTGAATTGGGGCTGTTCAGCCTGGAGAAGAGAAGGTTCTGGAAAAACCTGCTAGAATCCTTCCAGTACCTGAAGGGTACCTACAAGAAAGCCAGGAAGGGGCTTTTAACAAGGACTTGATGTGATAGAATGAAGAGGGAACTGATTGAAGCTTAGAGAGGGGAGATTTAGTCTGGGTATTAGCAGGAAATTGTTTACAGTGAGGGTGAGACACTGCAACAGGTTACATGAGGAGGTTGTGGATGCCCCCTCCCTGGAGGTGTTCAGGGCTAGCTTGGATAGGGTCTTGAGCAGCCTGGTCTAGTGAAAGGTGTCTCTGTCCATGGCATGAGGTTTGGAACTAGATCATTTATAAGGTTCCTTCCAAACCAAACCATTCTCTGAATCTGTAAATAGAATGGTTTGGGTTGGAAGGGACCTCAAAGATCATCTAATTCCAACTAGACAGGGATAGGGACACCTCCTAGTAGACCAGGTTTCTCAAGGTCCCCTCAAACCTGACTTTCAGCACGTCCAGGGTTGGAGTCAGTAAGAGCAGAGCTGGGGAAGATGGCTCAGTCACTGATTGATTAAATTGGTGTGCCAGTGGTGGAAGGTCTGTCATGTAAAAGCTATTTGTGAGAAACTGAACTTCATTGTTTCAGCTATATCTGCTTGTCAGGCAGAACAAGTGGCTAGAACATCTGTTGTCCTTCTTCAGTGATGATACTCCTCAAGAATTTTAAACTGCAAATTTCCTGTTGCCTTAATGTCATAGAATCACAGAATGATCTGAGTTGGAAGGGACCCAGACCCCCAGGTCCATTTCCTCAGGGCTGCTCTCTGCCATTCGCCACCCAGAAGGGATTTGTGCTTGGGATTGCACCCACCCAGGTGCAGGACCTTACACTTGGCCTTGTTGAATGTCATGAGGTTGGTCTGGTCACACCTCTTCAGCCTGTCCAGGTCTCTCTGGATGGCATCCCTGCCCTCTAGCAATGATCACCAGCTATCAGTTCATACAGAGAATGACCTCACAGTGCCAAATAAGACATAGAATTATGGAATCATAGAGTGGGATGGGTTGGAACGGACCTCCAAAGGTCATCTAGTCCAAACCCCATTGCAGCCATTAGGGGCATCCTCAACTAGATCATGTTGCCCAGAGCCCTGTTGAGCCTCACCCTGAATATCTCCAGGGATGCGGCCTCAACCACCTCCCTGAGCTACCTGTTCTAGTGTTCCTCTACCCTCATGATAAAGAGCCTGTTCCTAACATCCAATCTAAATCTGCTCTTCTCTAATTTGAACCATTGCTCCTCGTCCTGTCACTGCAGGCCTTTGCAGTCTCTCTCCATCCTTCTTGTTGGCCCCCTTCAGATCCTGCAAGTTGTTATTTTTTCTTCCCAGAGCCTTCTGTTCTGCAGGCTGAACAACCCCAGCTCCCTCAGCCTGCCAATGTGATGAGCAAGTGGAAGAGATTAATAAAATCTGAAACAAGAAAACAGCGTCTAGTAAAACCAAGGCATCAGGAAATATTTGACTTATGAAAATAGATCCATTATAGAATTTCCTTTAAATGGCCTTTTCAACTGGATTATATAATCCTCCCTAAAATTAAGGCTTAGATGAATCATTAGAAAAGGCTAAGAGAGAACAGAAGTAGGATAAATCAGTCTTCCTTTACATGTCAATCACTGTTTTCCTCTGAGATGTTACATAATCTGCCAAAAATGAGCCAGTTTTATGAATTGTTTGGTCATGTTCAATGACTCTGTTAGCAGAGACCCCACCTGGAATTCTCAGTTTTAAAATCTGTTGTACTGCAGTGCCTGGAAGTGGGTGGTTAGAGCTAGGCAGAAGCTGTCTGTCACTATGTGCAGTAGTCCTGTAAAGGTTGACTGAGGTTCTCCTTTTTTTAGGCAAGGTGTGGTTGAGTTTCTGGCATCCCTGCCTCACATAGAACTGCTGTTCTGGGCTTAATGCCCTCTTGCAGCTGCTCTCCTGTGCTGGGATTATCATTCAATTTCTTCATCTTTGATAACTGCTTCTACAGGCAGCCAAGATCTATTCTGACTGCGCAGTGCTATTTAATAGTCCTCTACATTTAGCATCAAGAAAAAAAAAACAAAAAGGTCTGTTGCAAAGAAAACTCCTCTTTACTGATGCAGGCTTACTGCACTGATAGCAAGCAGCACCTCTCACATCTTCTGTGGGTGTCTCTACACACCCACGAGTGTCAGATTCAAGTCTTTTTCATCTTATGATATAAAAGTTTTCATGTCTTTCACTTAAAGCCTGTAGAGTAAGGCTACATTTGCCACTCATGCTTTTTTCCAGCTGGCCTGACTGACTTCAGCTGTAGTGACCCAAACAGTGAGGTCACTGTTTCCACTCAATTTAAGAAAGACTATAGAATCATAGAATCATTAAAGTTGGAAAAGACCTCTGAGATCCTCAACAGTCAGACGAATACCACCGTTGCCATTGAACCATGTCCCAAAGTGCCATGTCCACACATTTCTCGAACAGCTTCAGGGATGGTGACTCCACCACTTCCCTGGGCAGCCTGTTCCAATGCCTGATCACTTCTGCAAGAAAGAAATTTTTCCTAATATCCAATTTAATCCACCCCTGGCACAATGTGAGCCACTTCCTCTAACCTCGTTGCTAGTTACTGTGGTGGTTCAGCCGTGCCCCACCCCCCCATACTTTGAAATAACCCAGGCTAGAACTTAGTTGGATACAAGTTAAGGAAATGAAGCTTTGTATTTACAATATATAACAATATTTACAATATATAACAATATATTTACAATATATAACAGATACTTACAGATATATACAGTGAATCATAGAACCATAGAATGGTATAGGTTGGAAGAGACCTCAAAGATCATCCTGTTCCAACCCCCCTGTGCCATAGGCAGGGACACCTCCCACTAGATCAGGTCACTCAAGACCTCATCCAACCTGATCTTGAACAGATCCAGGGAGGGAGCAGACACAACCTCCCTGGGCAACCTGTTCCAGTGTCTCACCACCCTCACTGCAAAGAACTTCCTCCTAACATCTCGTTTAAATCTCCCCTCTACCAGTTTGAACCCATTTACCCTCATCCTGTCATTACAAGACCTTGTGAATAGTCCCTCCCCAGCCTTCCTGTAGGCCCCCTTCAGATACTGGAAAGTTGCTATAAGGTCTCCTTGAAGCCTTCTCTTCTCTAGACTGCAGAACCCCAACTCCCTCAGCCTGTCCTCATAGCAGAGGTGCTGCAGCCCTCTGATCATCTTTGTGGCCCTCCTCTGGACTCTCTCCAGCAGTTCCATGTCCTTCCTGTTCTGGGGGCTCCAGAACTGCACACAGTACTGCAGGTGGGGTCTGAGGAGAGCAGAGTAAAGGGGGAGAATCTCCTCCCTTGCCCTGCTGGTAATGCTTCTCTTGCTGCAGCCCAGCACACAGTTGCTGTCTGGGCTGTGTGTGCACACTGTTGGCTCATGTTGAGCTTCTCATCCACCCAGACCCCCAGGTCCTTTTTCTCAGAGCTGCTCTCCAGCAACTCACCACCCAGCCTGGAGTTGTGCTTGGGATTGCAGCGACCCGGGTGCAGGACCTTACACTTGGCTTTGTGAAAAGGCGTGTGAAAAGGTAATACAGAAACACCACATCCCTCCCAGAGATCAGAGTCCCTAAGAGGGGTTTTCAACCACCCTACCACCTTCCCTCACTTCCCAATCTTATCCTACTCTCTGTCTCATGTTCCAGATAAGCAAAGGTAGATCAGCCTGGGAGATTAGCAGCAGGAAAGTAGTTAGCAAAGTTATTCAGATCCAGCTAAGAAGTCAGGGAGAGAGATGTAGCTGCCAGCACTGCTCAAAGCAGTCTATATAACTTTATACCATTTCAGTAAACGAATGAGTGAAGGAGACACTGAAATGTTTTCCTTTCACAGCCTATAGTCTAATGTCTCATTCAGATCCTCCAATTAGTTCAAGCCAGCACAGTTACCTGGGAGAACAGACCAACATGCACCTTACTCCATTCTTCTCAACTCCTCTCGTCCAGACTAAGCAATCTCACTTCCCTCATTTGCTCCTCATAAGACTTCTTCTAGAACTTGGTGACTTGTGAACTTGAATGGAATGTTTAGAGAAAGCAAAGGCAGCTTTACAGGGGAGCCAGCAATGATCCAAGAGCTCTTCCAGAGCTTTTCCAGATGAAAATTCCTATAGGAGCGCTGACTGGAATATCTTCAGAATGAGGTGTATTTAACAGGCCTCTGCCAGCCTGCACTGTGTGATCTGTGAGTGTTTTTACAAGCCTTACTCCCTCGTGGGTTTTTAAGGCTCACCTCTGCTTTATACCTTCTCAAAAACCTACTGCAAAGGCTTAACTTCTCCTGGAGGACTAATCTCAACTTGATCCTGACTTCTCCCTGGGGGTGGTCTGACCTGCCCCCCAGGTGTCATGCTTAGCCCACTCTGATTTCCTGCCTGGACTCTATAAAGAGCAGATGAACTTTCTGTTCTCCCTCTCTTGCTCCTGTTTCCTCACCAGCCAGCTGCCTCCTGCTTTTCCTGCTGCTCCTGCCATTGCCACCTGCTCTCCAGCAAACCACCTTTGGAACTCTTCTCCTCACTCTGTGACTACCCTCATTTTTTTCATCCACCATCAATTTGACTTCATCACCTGGACCCAGCTCCATCCATTCTCATCTACTGGTTGTATACCTATATTTTGTATTTTGTTTCCCTTCCCCATATCTTTTGTAATTCCTCTTACCTAAAATACCTCTTGTTTATTGTTAAAGTTTTGGGGTTTTGTTGTTTTTTTTCACTTCCAAATCGAATTAAGTCTGTTTATTGAGCTTTTGAGCTCAAGGGGGGCTAGCTAAATCTAATACACCTACAACATGCTGCTCCCTGGGCTTCCAGCACTTGACTCTGCAGTTCAGCTAGGAGGCAAAATGTCTGTGACATCCCATTGCTCTATTGATTGCCATTGCCTCATTACCTCAAGTGCTTTAGTAATGTACCCTGAATGTTTTCTCTTTGGTCTAGTGATGTCAGGGCAAAAAAAAAAAAGAACAAAGCTCCTGCAGAACATACAGCTTCATTCTTGAAAGCATTTTCCAATGTAGTACAGCACTTTTTTCTGCCTTCTCGGTAAATCCATCATGTTTTGAAGGGTGAATTGACACCTCTAGATGAATTAGTGGGATTTTTGCATGCTTCTCTGTTACTGTACTGGCCCTTCTGATGTCTTCTCTTAGAATCATAGAATCATAGAATGGTCTAGGTTGGAAGAGACCTCAAAGATCATCCAGTTCCAACCCCCCTGTGCCATAGGCAGGGACACCTCCCACTAGATCAGGTCGCTCAAGACCTCATCGAGCCTTGAACACATCCAGGGAGGGAGCAGCCACAACCTCCCTGGGCAACCTGTTCCAGTGTCTCACCACCCTTACTGTGAAGAATTTCTTCCTAACATCCCATGCAAATCTCCCCTCTGCCAGTTTGAACCCATTCCCCCTCATCCTGTCATTACAAGACCTTGTGAATAGTCCCTCCCCAGCCTTCCTGTAGGCCCAGTTCAGATACTGGAAGGCTACTATAAGGTCTTCTCGAAGCCTTCTTTTCTCCAGGCTGAAAAGCCCTGTCCTCATAGCAGAGCTGCTCCAGCCCTCTGATCATCTTTGTGGCCCTCCGATCATCTTTGTGGCCCTCCTCTGGACTCTCTCCAGCAGTTTCATGTCCTTCCTGTGCTGGGGGCTCCAGAACTGCACACAGTACTGCAGGTGGGGTCTGACAAGAGCAGAGTAAAGGGGGAGAATCCCCTCCCTTGCCCTGCTGGTAATGCCTCTCTTAATGCAGCCCAGCACATGGTTGGCTGTCTGAGCCGTGTGTGCACACTGTTGGCTCATGTTGGCTCTTACTCCTTTCTGCACAGCTCGTTGAAAATTCTCCTTTTAGACTTCACAGGTAGTTTTTCTTCCACGTTCATTTTGATTGTGTTTGCAAAGTCTTCTCCTTGCAGGCTTTGCTGTTACCCAGCTCTTAGTAGTTATAGGCTTTGGTGTTCTGCAGAGATAACTTTCAGACTTAATCTTGCTGCCTTTGAACATGCTGCATCTTCAGTTTCTCCTGCCACATCATTTATTTGTATGGCAATAATTGTTTCTAACTTGCTCTGTTTTCAGGACCTTGTCTTAGTTTGCTTTATTAAACAAAAAGATTGGATTTTGTTGAATTTTTCCACCTTGTGCAGTTTGCAGAATGCAAAAGTGTCCCCCTGTAGAGAGAGATTCTGTTTTCGACCCACGGTGCTGCACTCTCCCACCGTGCCTTGGCATTCTTATGCAGATACTCTTGCAGTGTCTGCCACAAACGACACTGAAGGGAGGCAAGAGCTGCCTAGGCACCCAAGCTGCAATCTAGGGACTATTTCCAATGCTGGGAAAGGATTTCAGGTCAAGCCAACTCTTCTTTTTTTCTTTAAGAACATCTACATGTTGTGCAGATGTCCTTAAAGCTGCTGCGCACCCAAGGAGTGATGTGAGGTAAGTTACTAGAAGATAAAACTCTGCTTTGTGGTTCTCACTCATACCATGCCCCTCAGATTTAACAAGCAGCGCTTATTTATTAATTTATTTACGGGTGGAAGGTTTCATCTGAACTCTGTGGAAGACAGCAAGACATCAGAAGGTGCAGGATGTCAATGTGCCATCAATGTGGAACTTCTTTGAAATCTGCTGAGATTAACAGATCATAGAATAGTTTAGGTTGGAAGGGACCTCAATGATCATCCAGTTCCAACCCCCTGCCATAGGCAGGGACACCTCCCACTAGAACAGGTCACTCAAGGCCTCATCCAACCCGGCCTTGAACACCTCCAGGGAAGGAGCAGCCACAACCTTCATGGGCAACCTGTGCTAGTGTTTCACCGCCCTCACTCTAAAGAACTTCCTCCTAACATCCGGTTTAAATCTCCCCTCTGCCACTTTAAAGCCATTAATCCTCATCCTGTCAATACAAGAATACTATTACTTGTGAATAGTCCCTCCCCAGACTTCTTGTAGGCCTCCTTCAAGTATCGGAAAGCCACTCCAAGGTCTCCTTGAAGCCTTCTCTTCTCCAGTCTGCAGAACCCCAACTCCCTCAGCCTGTCCTCATAGCAGAGCTGCTGCAGCCCTCTGATCATTTTCGTGGCCCTCCTCTGCACTCTCTCCAGCAGTTCCAGGTCCTTCTTGTGCTGGGGGCTCCAGAACTGCACACAGTACTGCAGGTGGAGTGTGAGGAGAGCAGAGTAAAGGGGCAGAATCCCCTCCCTTGCCCTGCGGCCCACAGCTGCTCTTGCTGCAGCCCAGCACACAGTTGCTGTCTGAGTTACACACACACATTGCATTAGCTTCACAAATCTTTGGATCAGACTCCACGTTTGTCTCCTGTAAGCATTCTGGAGACATGATGGGAGAGAGTACTCTCAGAAACCAGTATTTGTTTAAATTGAGAATACAATCATGTGCTAATATTGACAATTTGAATCAAGGAACAGATTCAAATTTTCATAGAAATATAGAATCACAAAATAGTTTTTTGTTGGAAAAGACCTTTAAGATCACTGAGTCCAACCAGTATCTGATTCTGCCGAGGCTGGAGCTAAACCATGCCCCTCAGCATCAGATCTCTGTGGTTTTTAACATCTCCAGGAATGAGGATTCAACCGCCTCCCTGGGCAGCCTGTTTCAGTATTTCAGAATCCTTTCAGTCACCAAATCATAGAATGAACCAGGTTGGAAAAGACCTCTGAGATCATGAAGTCCAACCTATCACCTAACTCTTCTAATTAACTGAATCATGATGCTAAGTGCCTCATTGAGGAGTTTCTTCTAATACCCAACCTAAGATTCCTCTGGTGTAATCTGTGGCCATTTCCTCTCCTCTTATTGCTTGCTACTAGGGAGAGAAGACCAACTGCCACCTGGGTCTAACCTCCTTCCAGAGGGATGTAGACAGTGAGAAGGTCTCCTCAGCCTTCTTTTCTGGAGACTAAACAACCACAGTACATTTAGCCACTCCTCACAAGATGTGTTCTTGAGACCCTTCACCAGCTTTGTTGCCCTTTGTCATGTCAGTTGCACAGAGATATTTCTGCTGAGTTCTGTATTTTAGCTTGGGTCTTGTCCCCTTTGATTTTACCAGTTGCCTCATGTTTTTAGCTGTATAAGCAGGCTCCCCAGAGAGGCTGTGAAGTCTCTGTCTAGGGAGACACTCCAAACCCACCTGGATGACTTCCTGTGACCTACTCTAGGTGATCTTAATTTGGCAGAAGGATTGTACTAGATGATTTCCAGAGGTCCCTTCAAACCTCTGAGGTTCTATGATGCTGCCACCTGAGTGTCGTTGCTGCTCCAATAGGTGGCACTGGTCAATCATATTGACGGTCAAGATGCAGAACTAAGATGTCGCTGTGAAACGTGGGCAGCTATGGAGTGTTATAATGAAAGAAAATGATAGACCCCTCCTCCATATGCTGGTTTAAATGGTTTAAATTTGTCCTCTTCCAGATAGAATAGAATAGACTAGCATAGACTAGCATAGACTAGACTAGAATCATCCAGAATAGAATAGAATAGAGTAAAATAAAGCCAGGTTGGAAGAAACGTCCAAGATCATCCAGTCCAACCTATCACCCAGCCCTATTCAATGGCACTAAGTGCTCCATCCAGGCTTTTCTTGAACACCTCCAGGGATGGCGACTCCACCACCTCCCTGGGCAGCCCATTCCAATGCCAATCACTCTCTCTGTCAGGAACTTTTCCCTAATATCCAGCCTATACCTCCCTCAGCACAACTAGAGGCTGTGTCCCCTCATTCTATTGCTGGTTGCCTGGGAGAAGAGACCAACCCCACCTGGCTACAGCCTCCCTTTAGGTAGTTGTAGACAGCAATGAGGTCACCACTGAGCCTCCTCCTCTCCAGGCTGCACACCCCCAGCTCCCTCAGCCTCTCCTCACAGGGCTGTGCTCCAGGCCCCTCACCACCTTCATCGCCCTTCTCTGGATACATTCCAGTACCTCAACATCTCTCTTGAATTGAGGGGCCCAGAACTGGACACAGTACTCAAGATGTGGCCTGACCAGTGCCAAGTAACCAACAGTAGGGAACATTTCAGAGAGACAGGGTTTAGAATGACCTCTTATTTTGAATTGGATATTGCTTGATTTGGGGCTGAAAAAAAAGGAGAGCTCATTGCTGCACGTAGACATTATGGGCTTATAATGATGCCTTACATTTTGAGTCCTGCCTCAGACAGTTAGAGCTTTTGTTTGGAAAATGTGTTTGTTTAAATGTTCTGCTTTAGACCACAAATTTGTAGCCAAATCCTGTGATTTCTTCACAATTGAGAGACACATTTCAGGACTGATTACCAATTTCATTCTATTTTTCTTGATTTCTTCTTGATTTTCATGCCAAGCAGCCATTCCTTTGGGCTCAAATGCTCAGCCCACTCTGGTTGTAGCTCTTTTTTTTAAGAACTGGAGAAATGAAGATGCCACCAGTGTTTTTATACTGTAGCCTGATGGCCAGAGGGCTAAGCTCTGAAGGACAGCAATCTAGGTTCTCCCTAGTCTAGTAGAATCACACACAGTTGTAGATGTACAGACTCATAGATTCATAGAAAGGTTGGAAAGGACCTTCAAGATCATCTAGTTCCAACCCCCACTACCATGGGCAGAGGCACCCTCCACAAGAGCAGACTGCTTAAAGCCACAGCCAGCCTGGCCCTAAACATCTCCACAAAGAGGGCAACCTTCCTGCACATCTCATCAGAGAGATCCCACCAGCGTTCTGGATAAGGACATCACAGTAACACTGCAGTATTTTGGTAGTCAGAATTTGTTTGGAGGGTTGCAGTCAGTTTTGGGGTTTAGTCTCTTTTATGAATGGTCTTCAGTCTGTCCTGTTTCTCATTTGGCTTCTTAGAGAGCCTGTGGAGACCTGAAGGTTGTCAGTGTGGTTTTGGGAGGTGACACTGGAAGAAGTGACCCAGACCAGTCTGTTCCCATTCTCAGTCTACCTAAAAAGAGTCTTGGGAAGCATCGGGTGCTTATTATAATGCTCTCTGCTCATTCTTGCAGAAACCTTAAGGGAATCATAGAATCATAGAATGGTTTAGGATGGAAGTGACCTCAAAGATCATCCAATTCCAACCCCCTGCCATAAGCAGGGACACCTGCCACTAGAACAGGTTGCTCAAGGCCTCATCCAACTTGGCCTTGAACACCTCCAGGGAGGGAGCAGCCACAGCCTCCCTGGGCAACCTGTGCCAGTGTCTCACCACCCTCACTGTGAAGAATGAATGAAAGAACCACAAGAAGGACATGGAACTGCTGGAGAGGGTCCAGAGGAGGGCCACGAAAATGATCAGAGGGCTGGAGCACCTCTGCTATGAGGGCAGGCTGAGAGAGTTGGGGCTTTTCAGCCTGGAGAAGAGAAGGCTTCAAGGAGACCTTATAGCAACCTTCCAGTATCTGAAGTGGGCCTACAGGAAGGCTGGGGAGGGACTGTTCACAAAGTCTTGTAATGACAGGACAAGGGGAAATGGGTTCAAACTGGCAGAGGGGAGATTTAAACTGGATGTTAGGAGAAAGTTCTTCACAATGAGGGTAGCAAGACACTGGAACAGGTTGCCCAAGGAGGTTGTGGCTGTTCCCTCCCTGGATGTGTTCAAGGCCAGGCTGGATGAGGTCTTGAGCGACCTGATCTAGTGGGAGGTGTCCCTGCCTATGGCACAGGGGGGTTGGAACTGGATGATATTTGAGGTCTCTTCCAACCTAAATCATTCTATGAATAACAGTCTCTGGCGCTCAATTTCTAGGAAGACAAGGGTACTAGGTAGCTCAAGTAATTTTTTTTCCACTCTTACCAGCTAGGATTCAAAATCCTTGCTTGCAAAGTGCTCTGAGAGTCTCAGATGAAAGGCACTATAGAAATGCAAATGACTTATTATTACAGTATTACTCTCAAAGACAAAGTTTCCATAATATTTAGGGACATTTGTTACTTAGTGGTATTGAAAGTTTTAGTTGCAAGGGTAACAGCCAAAGCTATTGTGTGCTACTGGTTAAAAAAGAAGGCATTTTAAAAGGAATAATTCAGCTGAATAGTCGTGTGTGACAAGGACATGCTACCATTAAGGATCTTGGCAGCCACTTCCTTACTTACTATTGCTGGGGAGTAATTTTTAACCTTATTTGCATCACGTTGTTAGATAAATCAAGTGCAGAAATTCTCACTGCAGTTGATACATAAAACGTGCACGTTCTTTAATGTTGCAGTCTATTAAGACAGAAATCCCATGGCAAGAATCTCTCCTACCCATCCAGCAGATCTAAGGGTGTAGAGTACTTGGAGGAAGCAAAGAGCTGAGTATCTTAGTGGATGGGCATTCAGGACTAGATCAGAAGTTCTCTGCTCATCCAGGCCTTCCATAGTTGCACAAGAGACTGACATTACATACTAATAAACATATAGGAAGTTTTAGGCTGGATATTAGGAAAAGGTGAAGAGGAGGCACTGAAGTGACCCTATTGTGGCCTTCCAGTATTTGAAGGGGGCCTACAGAAAAGCTGGGGAGGGACTTTTTAGCCTGTCAGATAGTGAAAGGACTAGGGGGAATGGAGCAAAGCTGGAGGTGGGGAGATTCAGATTGGATGTGAGGAGGAAGTTGTTCAGCATGAGAGTGGTGAGGCCCTGGAACAGGTTGCCCAGGGAGGTGGTTGGGGCCACCTCCCTGGAGGCGTTTAAGGCCAGGCTGGATGAGGCTCTAGACAGCCTGATGTAGGGTAGGATGTCCCTGGGCATGGCAGGGGGTTTGGAACTGGATGATCTTTGTGGTCCCTTCCAACCCTGACTGATTCTATAATTCTAAAAAATATTGTCTAGAAGAGTGGTCAGGTTTTGGAACAGGCTGCTCAGAGAGGTGGTGGAGTCACTGTTCCTGGAGGTGTTCAAAAAGCAGGTAAATATGACAGTTCAAGACATGGTTTAACAGCCATGGTGGTGTTAGTTTGAAGCTTGGACTTGGTCCTTCAGGGCTTTTCCAACCAAAACAGTTCTATAATTCTGCTATATCTGTGTGCAGCTGTGCAGGAGACTAAGCTAGCTAAGAAGCAGGCTGTGAAAAAGGTGAGGTCAAGACCCCCAGCAACCTTCTGTCCCAACCCACTGCAAAGTGCAGAAACACCAAGGAGAGGGGAGGGATGCCTGATCTAGTTGAGGATGCCCGTGCTTGCTGCAGAGGGGGTCGGTCTAGATGACCTTTGGAGGACCCTTCGAACACAGACCATTTTCATAGAATCATAGAATGGTTTAGGTTGGAAGAGACCTTAAAGATCATCCAGTTCCAACCCCACACCACAGGCAGGGACACCTCCCACTAGATCAGGACGCTCAAGACCTCATCCAGCCTGGCCTTGAACACATCCAGGGAGGGAGAAGCCACAACCTCCCTGGGCAACCTGTTCCAGTGCCTTTTCACCCTCACTGTGAAGAACTTCCTCCTAACATCCCATTCAAATCTCCCCTCTGCCAATTTGAACCCATTCCCCCTCGTCCTGTCATTACAAGATCTTGTGAATAGTCCCTCCCCAGCCCTCCTGTAGGCCCCCTTCAGATACTGAAAGGTTGCTATAAGGTCTCCCCGAAGCCTTCTATTCTCCAGGCTGAAAAGCCCCAACTCTCTCAGCCTGTCCTCATAGCAGAGGTGCTCCAGCCCTCTGATCATCTTGTGGCTCTCCTCTGGACCCTCTCCAGCAGTTCCATGTCCTTCTTGTGCTGGGGGCTCCAGAACTGCACACAGTACTCCAGGTTTTATTATTCTATGAAATTGCTTCTTCTCTGCATACAAGTTGCTGCTCTTTCCTGGCTGGTGGGCTGGAGGCGAGGTCTGCAGGCAGCTCTGTGACCTTGCATAACGTTCATTTCTTGGTGCCTTGAAGAGCTGCAAGGGCAGCTTTTGCACTTCTTTATTTTTCTGCCTTGGTTCTCCTAGGTTAAGCTGCCTCCTTCAACCTGTTAGCGTCACTCAGTAAATTTTTGTGCCAGCTGCCGCTAGCTGGGTCACACAGCATCGCTCTGTCAGTCAAACCATGGCAGCACAAACACCCTCCCTGCTTAGGATTGTCCCCTGCTTGAGTGTCTCAGCTTGCATCATGAGGCTGAGCAAACTCCTTACTCAGCTGTGGCAAGCCTAGATTGAATAAGAGTCATCATGTGACTGCAGCCTACGTGTGTATTTTACAAGGGTTTGTAATGATAGGATGAGAGGGAATGGATTGAAGTTTGAAGAAGGTAGATTTAGACTGCATATGAGGAAGAGATTCTTTCCGGTGAGGGTGGTGAAACTCTAGCACAGGTTGCCCAGGGAAGCTGTGGGTGCCTCCTCACTGGATGTGTTCAAAGCCAGGTTGGATGAATCCTTGAGCAGCCTGATCTAGTGGAGGGTGTCCATGCCCATGGCAGGGGAGTTGGAAGCATTTTAAGAATCAATGAAACACCCACTCCCAGCACTGTGGCTGAACCAGTAGCATCACCAGCAAGAAGAGAAGCTTTTTGGTCTGAGGGCACAACAGCTGGTGGGCAAGTTCCTTCAGGCTTCCATGTTAACTCAATTAATTTTCATAAATGTTTTGAGGTTTTGTTCAAGTAGGCTATTTTGGATTTTGGGAACAACTTCTTTACCATGAGAGTAGTGGAAACACTGGTGCAGGTTGTCCAGGGAGGCCATCCTTGGAGATATTTAGGGTGAGGCTGGACAGGGCTCTGGGCAACATGATCTAAGCTCAACATGAGCCGACAGTGTGCACACGCAGCCCAGACTGCAACTGTGTCCTGGGCTGAATTAAGAGAAGCTGTGGCCAGCAGGGCAAGGGAGGGGATTCTTCCCCTTTACTCTGCTCTCCTCAGACTCCACCTGGAGTACTGTGTGCAGTTCTGGAGCCCCCAGCACAAGAAGGACATGGAACTGCTGGAGAGAGTCCAGAGGAGGGCCATGAAAATGATCAGAGGGCTGGAGCACCTATGCTATGAGGACAGGCTGAGAGAGTTGGGGCTTTTCAGCCTGGGGAAAAGAAGGCTTCAATGAGACCTTATAGCAACCTTCCAGTATCTGAAGAGGGCTGGGCAGTGACTATTCACAAGGTCTTATAATGACAGGACGAGGGGGAATGGGTTCAAACTGGCATGTTAGGAGGAAGTTCTTCACAGTGAGGGTGGCGAGACACTGGAACAGGTTGCCCAGTGAGGTTGTGGCTGCTCCCTCCCTGGAGGTGTTCAAGGCCAGGCTGGATGAGGTCTTGAGTGACCTGATCTAGTGGGAGGTGTCCCTGCCTATGGCACAGGGGGGTTGGAACTGGATGATCTTTGAGGTCTCTTCCAACCTAAACCATTCTATGATCTAGTTGAGGATGCCCCTGCTGACTGCAGTGGGGCTTGGACTAGATAACCTTTGGAGGTCCCTTCCAACTCAAACCACTCTATGATTCTGTAATTCTATGTTTTATTAGGCACTGTGGGGTTATTCTCTGTATGAACTGATAGCTGGTGATGAGGGCTAAAGGACAGGCTGGAGAGGTGGGCCCAGACCAACCTCATAACATTCAACAAAGCCAATTGTAAGGTCCTGCACCTGGGTGGTGCAATCCCAAGCACAGATCCCGGCTGGGTGGTGAATGGCAGAGAGCAGCCCTGAGGAAATGGACCTGGGGGTCTGGGTCCCTTCTAACCCAGACCATTCTGTGATTCTATGATATTAAGGCAGTAGAAAAGTTGCAGTTTAAAATTCTTGAGAAGACATTGGACTAGATGGCCTCTTCCCATCCAGACCATTCTATGATTCTGTTTTCCATGACCCATTTCATCTCAGAGGTGACTGCTTGGCAAATGTTTGTAAATACAAATAATCTCTTTACTAGGACAGGAACGTAAAATGCCCTTTATCCTATGAAAAATAAAATATAAATAAGCAACTTTAAGAGCAGAACAACCTGAGTTTGAAAGTCAGGCTTTGGTGTGGAAGTAGTTCACGCTGAGAAGCAGAACCTTGGAGTGCTCTAATGAAAACTGGCAGTGATTTGATGGAGCCACAAGCCTTCAGAAACCACACCTAACACAAACAGTCGTGTTGCAACAGCTGTCGCCTGATACTGGCAAAAAGGTTGTCAGTGCCTGTGAGGGTGATTCAGTGAAGTCCTCAGCATTGCATCGTGGGTGTGTGGGGAGAAGAGAGCTGCTGTGACAGCCCCAGTCAGTTTGGGGCATAGGGGTGGGCAGGATTCTGCGGCCATGTGGCTTAGGAGGGAAACACAGAATCATAGAATTGCTTTAGTTGGAGAAGACCTCTTAGATCATCATAGAATCAGCCAGGTTGGAAGAGACTTCCAAGATCATCCAATCCAACCTATCACCCAGCCCTATCCAATCAACTAGAGCATGGCACTAAGAGCCCCTCCACTCTTCCCTTGAACACCCCCAGGGATGGTGACTCCACCACCTCCCTGGGCAGCCCATTCCAATGCCAATCAGGCACTCTGTGAAGAACTTCTTCCTAATATCCAGCCTAGACCTCCCCTGGCACAACTTGAGACTGTGTCACCTCATTCTGTTGCTGATTGCCTGGGAGAAGAGACCTACCCCACCTGGCTACAACCTCCCTTCAGATAGTTGTAGACAGCAATGAGGTCACCCCTGAACCTCTTCTCCAGGTTGCACACCCCCAGCTCCCTCAGCCTCTCCTCACAGGGCTGTGCTCCAGGCCCCTCACCAGCTTCATTGCACTTCTTTGGACACATTCCAGTACCTCAACTTCTCTCTTGAATTGAGAGACCCAGAACTGGACACAGTACTCAAGGTGTGGCCTGACCTGTGCTGAGTACAGGAGAAGAATAACCTCCATTAGATCCAACCATTATCTCAATCAAGGATGGGGCTAAACCATGTCCCTCAGCACCACATCTCTGCATGTCTTAAACACCTCCAGGGATGGGGATTCCACCATCTCCCTGGGGAGCCTGTTCCTTTCAGTCAAGATTTCTTTTTCTCATATCCAACCTAAACCTCTCATGGTAGAACTTGAGGTTTACTCTTGGTCTATCACTTGTTACTAGGGATAAAGACCAAACTTACCTGGCTTCAGCCTCCTTTCAGGGCATTGTAGAGGCCTCCTGTCAGCCTCATTTTCTGCAGACTAAACAACCCCAGGTCCCTCAGCTATTCCTTCACCAGACCTGTTCTCCAGGCCTTTCATCAGCTTTATTGCCCTTCTTTGGACACACTCCAACACCTCAATGTCTTTCTTGTAGTGAGGGCCCCAAAACTGAACACAGTACTCAAGGTGTGGGCTCACCAGTGTTGAGCACTGGAGGACAACCACTTTCCTTCTCCTGCTGGCCACACTATTCCTGATGCAGGCCAGGATGCTGGTAATCTTCTTGGCCACCTGGACACACACTGGCTCATGCTCAGCCAGCTCTCAACAAACACCCTCTGGTCTTTGCTGGTCACTTTCCAGCCATGCTGCCCCAAGCCTGGAGCTTTCATGGGGTTGGGTGCAGGACCCAGCACTTGGCCTTGTTGAATCTCATACAATTGGCCTCAGCCTGTAAACCATCATCATGAGTTAGCACTTGTACAGAAGAAGTGCATGCAGGAAGCCAGTCTTGCTCAAGATTGTGGCATGTTTTGGTTTCAGTTAAATATTGAAGATGGCTTCAGGATTGGGCTGGGGTTCTTTTATGTCATCTTAGGTTTTGCAGATGTAGCTTCATTGCCATCTTTTACTGTGGACTATCATTTGGGTTTTGGAGTATTAGAATTAGCATTAGGAATTGTATAAAACTCACCTCACTGCTACTGTCTCTCTTTGGCTGCCTGAAGAATGTCATTTAGTTAATCCCTTCATCTGCAGCAGCAGCAGCCTGGAAGGTGGAATTTGCCTGTGTGAAATTTTTGTTGCTGGGATCTGCCAGCTTCACAGAGTTGCTGTCACTGTAAATCAGGTTAGATTTTATTTAATTGAACCAGCTTATCTACCATCCATACTAATTACTGTAGTTTATCTTGACTGCATGCATTTCTGTTTCCTTAAAGTTTCACAACATAATGAGAAATACAGGAATTCTTAAAATTCATTCATATAAGCACCAGACTCAAGTTCCATTTAGATGGGCACATCCCATTAGATTTGGGCGTCAGAATGAAAAATACAGGATGGCTATGCCAGGTGTCTTATCCAGAACACAGGTCTGGCTGAAGAAATGCTGGAACAGGCTGCCCAGGGGGGTTATGGAGTCTCCCTCTCTGGAGATATTCAAAACCTGCCTCAATGCATTCCTGTGTGATCTGGTATAGATGATCCTGTTCTGGCAGAGGGGTAGGGCTGGATGATCTTACGAGGTCCTTTCCAGCTCCTGACATTCTGTGATTCTATTTTTCTAATGCTTCTCTTTCTATTTGATAGAAAGATAGCACTACTCGTGCTGTGCTTTGTTTCATTTTCTGAACAAGACTCCATAAGCTGCACTGATGAGAACAAGCACTGTGTTCTGAAATGAGAGCCAGTGGAGTTTGCAGTGTAAGTCCCTTGGACAGCAATGGAAAGCAGCAGGATATAGAATCATACAAGCATAGGATGGTTTAGATTGGAAGGGACCTCAAAGCTCAGCCAGTTCCAACCCCCCGCCACAGGCAGGGACACCTCCCACTAGAACAGGTCACTCAAGACCTCATCCAGCCTGACCTTGAACACCTCCAGGGAGGGAGCAGCCACAGACTCCCTGGGCAACCTGTGCCAGTGTCTCGCCACCCTCACTGCAAAGAGCTTCCTCCTAACATCCTTTTAAAATCCGTCCTCTTCCAGTTTAAACCCATTACCCCCTCATCCTCTCATTACAGGGTTTTCTCTGTTTTGTAACAATATCTTTCCCATTTATCATTTAATCATCATTAATCTTAACTTCTGCCCTTTTCTGATACTTTTGGTCCTTCAACTTAGCCTATTTGAGTTCCCTAGTAGGACCATTCTGTCTGCTCTCATGTTGACCATTCCAGTAACTGCAAACAGTAGCTGTGAATCATTATTTCCTCACTAACAAAGCTGTAGTCATGATTAATTTCCATTTAGGGAGGCAAGAATCATTTTGATTTATAGGCTTATAGAATTATTTCAGTTGGAAAAGACCTTTAGGAGCATTGAGTCCAACCATGATCTAAGTCTGTTGCTAAGCCATGTCCCTCAGCACCACATTTCTGTAGTTTTTAAACACCTCCAGAGGTGGGGATTCAACCACCTCCTTGGGGAAGCTGTTCCAGTATTGGAGAGCACTTTCAGTCAAGTTTCTTCCAATATCCAACCTAAACCTCCCTTGCTACAACTTGAGGCCATTTCCTCTCATTCTATTGCTTCTTACTAGGGAGAAGAGACTAACACCCACCCGGCTGTGACCTCTTTTCAGTGAGTTGTAGAGGGCAATACAGTCTCAGCTCAGCTTCCTCTATTCCAGACTAAACAATCCCAGTTCCTTCTGCTGCTCCTCACAGGAACTGTTTTCCAGACCCTATTTATCATAGTACATGAGTAGAAATGTTTTCCAGACCCTATTTATCATAGTACCTGAGTACTAAGTTGGTTTTCAACAGGTTTTCTTCTCCTCAGTTGTGAGGATATGATGCCTTTGTGTTGTCCTAGATTTGTGTGGCAAAATTGAGGCAAAGAATATAGAACACGGAGTCTTCTATCCCTGACTGATCTAAGGGCCTCACTTACTGGAAGAGTGAAAACAAAAAATCAAAATGTTTCAAACGAAGCAAAGTAAGCAGATAGCTTTTAGCACAAGGTGCAGCAGCACCGAGCAATACAGTGACTCCAAGTCTAGCACTAAGAAAAGTTGCTTTGGAGCCAAAATAATGCTGCTGTGTTGGCACAGTACAAACCTCTGGCTAATTAGCCTTGCGAGCTGTGCACTACATTCTGCAAGAAAAGGTTGACTCAGGCGCTAAACTGTGGGAGAGAATTAATGACTGTGGTTCCTAAGGAGGAAGCAACTCATCTGTCCTTCTGTTCCTTGTGTAGTAACTCAGGCAGCTCTGGGCTGAGGGCACGGAGTACATTTCTGAGGTGTATTCCTTGTTCATCGCTGCCTAAAATATCTGACATCATAGAGGAGGATCATCCACCTGTACTCGGGACTGGTGAGGCCACACCTTAAGGACTGTGTTCAGTTCTACAGGAAGGATACTGGGGGGCTGGAGCCTTGTCCAGAGAAGGGCAACGAGGCTCATGAAGGGCCTGGAGCATCTGGCCTATGTTGTAGTCAGGGTCTGGCGTTCTGAAGCTATCGCGATGCACGGAAAGGTAGGGCTCCTCCCTATAGCCAACAGCCTTGAGTTAAGACGTAAGCAGACAGAAGTGACGTTTTGTAGGCTATAAAAAGCATTGCCACGTTTCAATAAATGCCATTTGTTATCCATCACATTGATGTCTGTAGCTGATGGTTCGAGCAGCCTGGGTTTGGCTGCCGTGCTGCCCTCATCACGCCTCCTGAGTGAGGCAACAGGCCCTACAAAGAGTGTCTGAAGGAGCTGAGGTTGTTCAGTCAGGAGAAGAGAAGGCAGAAGGGAGACCTCATTGCTCTCTACAGCTACCTGAAAGGGAGGTGGGAGCAAGGAGGGGCAGCCTCTTTTGGTTGGTGTCAAGCAACAGGACTACAGGAAATGGTTTCAAGCTGTAGCAGGGGAGGTTCAGGCTGGATGCTAGGAAATACTTCTTCATGGAAAGGGTGCTCAAACTTTGGAATGGTCTGCCCAGGGCAGTGGTAGAGTCACCATCTCTGGAGGTGTTCAAGCAGCCACAGCATGTGGACCTGGTGCTTAGGGACATGCTTTAGTGTTGACCCCTCAGTGCTGGGTCCAGGGTTGGGCTGGATGATCTTCAAGATCTCTTCCAACCAGATGTTTCTGTGGTTCTGTGATATGCGAAATTCCTTTTCGATGAGAAACAGGAATACAACTCTAGGATCTCACCTAATGCACTCCGAAAGTCTGGGGGTGTTGAGCTCAATCCAAAGTAAAATGCCCTGAAATAGATGTGGCATGGACATTGACATCAGTGTCTTAACTCAGTTGACATTGGTCACAGCCAGTACCTAGCAAAATCCATTTCACACCTTAGATTGGTTGGGAAAGACAACAAAATGTATTAGCTCTGCAAGGTTGCATTACTAACCAAGGTTATTTTTGACAGGAGGTTTCCCAAGTGATATGGTTGATCTAAATGTGTTCAGATTAATCTGAACAGACAGAACTTAATCATCATTTTGGTGTCATTGCCATATTGTCCTTCGTTATCAAAACACAGGTCGTTTTCCGTGGTAAGAATAATCTGATGTCAGTATGACAGCATTTAGTCAGAATTTATGTCAGCATTTAGTATGATGGCAGGAATCAACTGAACCAAAAGATACCACAAATAATACCATCAAAAGATCCCTTCCTTTTTTTCAGGAGGAAGAAAGATGAAAGATGGGGAAGGAAGTAATAACTTGAAGCAATGTCTTTAATTCGTGTAATTGTTTTATTTCTAAGTATGCAGGGTTTGGGGTTTTTTAAAATCTTTAATATATTTCTTTGTTCTGTGGGATTTCTAATTCATAAAATTCAGCTTATTGAAAATTGCATAGAAGACAAAGTGATAAATTCTTGCTGCTGAATTACAAAATTAAGTCATCTGTGCTCCGTTGAAATACGCTGCAGTATTGGGGTGTAGGCGAAGCCTAATGTGGTACTTACAGACAACTCTATGTGTCTGTACAATATACAGTTTGGAGGTTAAACCCCAGCACTTGATTTTCATGCAGTTTGTGTGTGTTTGTGCATGCTGAGAGCTCTTTGTGCGCTAAATCTTACCTCTGTATAAAAGAAGGGAGTTCATGTAAATATGGTTTAGTACCAGACATGATGGACTGGAGTCCCCAGCACAGGAAGGACATGGAACTGCTGGAGAGAGTCCAGAGGAGGGCCACAAAAATGATCAGAAGGCTGGAGCACCTCTGCTATGAGGACAGGCTGAAAGAGTTGGGGCTTTTCAGCCTGGAGAAGAGAAGGCTTCGAGGAGACCTAATAGTAACCTTCCAGTATCTGAGGGGGGCCTACAGGAAGGCTGGGGAGGGACTGTTCACAAGGTCTTGTAATGACAGGACGAGGGGGAATGGGTTCAAACTGGCAGAGGGGAGATTTAAACTGGATGTTAGGAAGAAGTCTTTGCAGTGAGGGTGGCAAGGCACTGGAACAGGTTGCCTGGGGAGGTTGTGTCTGCTCCCTCCCTGGATGTGTTCAAGGCCAGGCTGGATGAGGTCTTGAGCGACCTGATCTAGTGGGAGGTGTCCCTGCCTATGGCGGGGGGTTGGAACTGGATGATCTCTGAGGTCTCTTCCAACCTAAACCATTCTATGATTCTATGACTTAGGAAATGCTTGGACTCGGTAATCTCAAAGCTTTTTTTCCAACCCAAACCATGCTGTGATTGTCACTAACACCTTTTTTTCCCCACCACAGATACAATAGCTGAGAGGAGTGCCCTAAGAGAACACGTGTATCCAAAGCTGAGAGAATTCTGCAGGGAAAACTATGGTCTAGAATTTCAGGTAGGTTTTCTTGTGTTGAATCCTGCTTTTTTTTATTATTATTATTTTTTTCCTTGATGATAACTCCATTAAAACAGGTAACATTTTAAAATATCATTGGTAAAACAGTAATGGCTTCAGACTGCAAGAAGCTTGATTTTGATTGGATATGAGTGTGATGGTTTGGAAGTTCCCCACTCCCACACACATTTGAATACTCCCAGACTAAACTCACCTGTCTGGAAGTTAAGGAATGATGAAGCTTTATATTTACAGCTTAGCACAATATACAAGCATATATTTACAATATATTACAGATATTTACAGATATATACATTAAAAAGGTTATACAGAAACACAACACCCCTCCCAGCGATCAAAGTCCCCAAGAGGGGTTCCCAACCACCCTTCCACTTTGCCCCCACCCACCAATCTTATCCCAGAATCTACCTTACATGCCAGGTAAACAGGGAAGATTGGCCAGGGGAGCTAGAAGCAGAGTCAATTAGTTGGGTTACACAGCTCCACCTAGAAGGCAAGGAGAGGGAGTGAGACCAACAGCCAGAGCCCAGACCAGAGTGACTCTGTCTTGGCTATGTTTATGTTCTTTTCTTATACCTCTCAGCAAACCTATGAGTGAAGTAGACATGACCATTGTTTTTCTTTCCACAGCCTATAACCTAATTTCCCTCCCTGGAGGTGTTCAAGGCCAGGCTGGATGAGGTCCTGAGCATCCTGATCTAGTGGGAGGTGTCCCTGCCTATGGCACAGGGGGGTTGGAACAGGATGATCTTTGAGGTTTCTTCCAACCTAAACCATTCTGTGATTCTATGATTCTAATTTCTCTTATTAAGATATTCCAATTAGCCTCAAACCAGCACAATGAGGAAGAAATTCTTCTCCACGAGGGTGCTGAGGCACTGGAATAAGTTTCCCAGACAAGCTGTGGAGGCTCCAAGCCTGGAAGTGTTGAAAGCCAGGCTAGATGGGGCCTTGAACAATCTGTAGGTGGTGTCCGTAGGTTGGAACCAGGCGATCTTTAAGGTCCCTTCCAACCCAAAACATTCTGTGGTTCTCTGATTCTAAAACAAAAGATATCTGCCCACCTTAGTGCTTCCTCCAAACACAGCAAGACTGAGATGTAACAGCTGTTAATTGTACTGAAGTAGTAAAATTATTTTACTGTCATATTTCAGGTAAATTCTGAATAGATGGGAAAAAAAAAAACAAAAAAAAAAAACCCACACAATTTTACAATCCAAGATTGTGAAAACAATGTGGCAACAAAGTTTTGACTTTCACATTAGACCAGTCAGTCTCACCTCTGTGTCTGGCAAGATCATGGAGCAGATCCTCCTGAAGGCTGTGGAGGAACTATTTGCAAGGTCTTGTATTGACAGGACGAGGGGGAATGGGTTTAAACTGGCAGAGGGGAGATTTAAACAGAATGTTAGGAAGAAGTTCTTCACAGTGAGGGTGGTGAGACACTGGCACAGGTTGCCTAGGGAGGTTGTGGCTGCTCCCTCCCTGGAGGTGTTCAAGGCCAGGTTGGATGAGGCTTTGAGCAACCTGTTCCAGTGGAAGGTGTCTCTGCCTATGGCACAATGGGGTTGGAACTGAATGATCTTTGGGGTCCCTTCCAATGTAAACCATTCTATGATTCTATGATTAGATACTTACTGAAACCAGGTCTATTTTAGATACTGAAAGTATTTCAGAAGTAATGTTACATGTACACCAATGTGTTGCAATTCTGCAAACGATGCCTAATGCAACCTGTTTTTAATCACATGAAATCACCACTGAAGTAGCAACCCCTGCATATTCACATAATTCTTACAGTCTAGCTACAGATTTGTCTTTCACTGAAATGTAGAAAATAAGTCAGCTAGGTGAATATTGAAACTGATTACCAACAGCAATTGAAGGTGGAACATCTCAGCTGTGATTGCACACTCTGGAGCTTGCTTCCTTCCATGTCGGGTGTACAATCCCCATTGCTTCATAGAATCATAAAATGGTTTAGGTTGGAAGAGGTCTCAAAGATCATCCAGTTCCAACTCCCTTGTGCCACAGGCAGGGACACCTCCCACTAGGTCAGGATGCTCAAGGCCTCATCCAGCCTGGCCTTGAATACCTTCAGGGAGGGAGCAGCCACAACCTCCCTGGGCAACTGTGCCAGTGTCTCACCACCCTCACTGTGTAGAACTTCCTCCTAACATCCTGTTTAAATCTCCCCTCTGCCAGTTTAAATCCATGTCCAGCTTCAGTCAGTTTATGTATTCCTTTGTTTTCTGGAAGGCATAGAACCATCTACACCTTTGGTGAGAACTAACTGGTGGTAAATACACTTGCATTTGATTTAAAGCACGTGAGTTTGGGCTCACAGTTTAAGTCACTTGTACCTTAAGTCATGTATATCCTAATTCATGGTCCAGGATACATCCACTAAAGCCCTGTAGATGTCAGCAGCCCTGGAGCTGGTTCTGCGCTGCAAGGTGCAAACAGAGAATGTGAGGACGTGCAAATGCTTTCCAGGATCTTCAAAAACCCTGGTTCTACATCCTCAAGCCTTCCCCACACGCTAGTAGTAACCTCCCATCTTTGTGACCCCAAAAACTCAGCTCTCCAGAGCGGTGCAGCCTGGGAACAGCTAATGCCATTTCTGCAACATCCTGCTCCTCCCAGCGTATTATTCTTGATGCGCACGCAGCTGGTTTTTAATCAAAATAACAAGTTCTTAAATTAGGATATTTGGTTTTAATTCCCTGAGTCACAAGGAGTTGCTGAATCTGCACAGTGGTAAATTCCAGAGGGGTTTTTGATTAGAGCTATAAAAGAATTTCATCTGAAGGTCCTAGCTCATCAGCTGATTGGGAAGCCCCAGCTGCAGTGGTACATGCAAGGAATAGCAAAAGGTATTTAAATAATAAAGAATTTTTCTCCTGGTACTACCATGTGATATAGATGGAAACTATAAACTCTATTTCTCAGTCATCTTAGGAGGAGACATCTCAGCGACAGGAGGGAAATGTCTCCTTCCAAGTAGATCATAATCCACCAAATACTTTGTGAGAGGAAACATGTCTTTCTCCAAATGGATTGTAATGTAGTCTCCAGGGGAGGAATAATTAAGTTTAGTCTACTTGATATTCATGGAAGCAAATTATTTTATTATAAAGCTTCAGCACCAGGAGCGTCTCTGTGTGATATGAGGTCTGAGAGACAGCTCCACTGACACATTTCTGAAAGCAGCTAGAAAGCTCTCACATTTCTCTGGAAGCAAAGTAGGAGAACCTGTACCAAAAAATTAAAATGCTGAGGGAATGTAGTAAAGCATTTTGGAGGAGGCTTGGAGGTAGACCTTAGCAAAACTGTTTGGGTTAGAAACTCAACATGAGCCAACAGTGTGCACACATGGCTCAGACAGCAACTGTGTCCTGGGCTGCATTAAGAGAAGCATTACCAGCAGGGCAAGGGAGGGGATTCTGCCCCTTTACTCTGCTCTCATCAGACCCCACCTGGAGTACTGTGTGCAGTTCTGGAGCCCCCAGCACAGGAGGGACATGGAACTACTGGAGAGAGTCCAGAGGAGGCCACAAAGATGCTGAGGGGTCTGCAGCAGCTCTGCTATGAGGACAGGCTGTGAGAGTTGGGGTTCTGCAACCTGGAGAAGAGAAGGCTTCGAGGAGATCTTATAGTAACCTTCCAGTATCTGAAGGGGGCCTACAGGAGGGCTGGGCAGTGACTATTCACAAGGTCTTGTAATGACAGGATGAGGGGGAATTGGTTTAAACTGGCAGAGGGGAGATTTAAACAGAATGTTAGGAGAAAGTTCTTCACAGTGAGGGTGGTGAGGCACTGGAACAGGTTGCCCAGGGAGGTTGTGGCTGCTCCCTCCCTGGATGTGTTCAAGGCCAGGCTGGATGAGGTCTTGCATGACCTGTTCTAGTGGGAGGTGTCCCTGCCTATGGCACAGGGGGGTTGGAACAGGATGATCTTTGAGGTCTCTTCCAACCTAAACCATTCTATGATTCTAGTTTGTTGTTTTGTTTGTGGTCTTGTTTTCTTTTTTTTTGCATTTCTGTTCATATTACAGCCAGTTCCATAGCTTATCATCAACTGAGCATCAATTTTACAGTAAGGGTGGTGAGACACTGGAATAAGTTGCCCAGGGAGCTTGTGGAAGGCTCTTCCCTGGAGCTGCTCAAGGCCAAGCTGGTTGAAGCCTTGAGCAACCTGATCTAGTGAAGAAGTGTCCCTGAAGTTGATACTAGATGATCTTGCAGGTTCCTTCCAATCCAAAACATTCTGTGAATCTATGAACTTAGTATCAAGCCTAGAGTTTTCAGTCCAGTGGTGTCAAGAAAGCATTTTGTAGTTTTCAGATAGAGTGGTACATTTCTATTTCCCTGCACAGAGCAGAACACATAACTGCTGTGTAATCTACTGATAAAACAAGTGCTGCCCTGCATGCTACTACCACAGATGCAGTAAAATACAGGTTGTGCTGAAGACTTCCTCTTCCTGGTAGACCATAGAATAGAATAGAATAGAATAGAATAGAATAGAATAGAATAGAATAGAATAGAATAGAATAGAATAGAATAGAATAGAATAGAATAGAATAGAATA
>VWZI01005980.1:150463-164484 GCA_013396835.1 Psilopogon haemacephalus
GAATAGAATAGAATAGAATAGAATCAGTCAGAGTTGGAAGGGATTGCAAGGATCATCCAGTTCCAACCCCCCTGCCATGGGAAGGGACAGCCTACCCTAGATCAGGCTGGACAGAGACTCATCCTGCCTGGACAAGCTCACAAGATGTTAGGGGTTGGAAGTGACCTCTGAGATCTTTTGAGTCCAACTGCCCTGCCAGAGCAGGACCATAGAATCTAGTTCAGGTTGCACAGGAATGCATCCAGACAGATCTTGAAAGTTTCCAGAGAAGGAGGCTCCACTACCTCTCTGGGAAGCCTGTCCAATGCTCTGTGACCCTTACAGTAAAGAAGTTCCTCCTCTTTTTTTTTTCCTGTTCCCTTTCTTTCATTTTGTAAACCCTATTTATTTCAGCTAGCAGAAGGAATAACTGATAAGCCTGTCATTTTGAAATTCTTGATGCCTGTAGAGATATGATGGCTAAAATACTTCCCCTTGCAGGACAAAATGAGTACATATTCAGATAGTATGGGCCAAAATTTTGTTACCTGTTGAAAACTATCTAGAATGTTGTAACACAGAGAAGGCAGCCCCTATATCTTCTGTTCCAGAGAATTTGCTCTTCATTGACAGAGTTAGTGTGATTTCTGAACAGTTAATTAGAATAGAAATTGCTTTTATGTTTCAGATGGACTCAAGCAGCGCACTAAATTCATTCGACCAGCATGTCAGATATTCTTGACTGTATGCTGAGATGCTCTAATTTTATGACTGGAATACTTAAGTTCTGTCATACATCATTCAAGTAATCAAACAGCTGAATATAATGTGAAGTTCAGTAATGAAGTCACATAGATAAATAATGGAAGAGAGAAACAAAGAAGGGAACACTTTTTTTTTCTAATCAGTTTTTACCTGCCCTCTTGCTTAAAAAGGGAGCACAAAAAGTCTGTGATATAGAATCATAGAATCAGTCGGGGTTGGAAGGGACCACAAGGATCATCTAGTTCCAACCACCCTGCCAGAGGCAGGGACACCTCACACTAGATCAGGCTGTCTAGAGCCTCATCCAGCCTGGCCTTAAACACCTCCAGAGACCGAGCCTCGACCACCTTCCTGGGCAACCCATTCCGAGGTCTCACCACCCTTCTGGTGAAGAACTTCTTTCTAACATCCAGTTTGAACCTACCCATTTCTAACTTTGTTCCGTTCCCCCCAGTCCTATCACTACCTGACAGCCTAAAAAGTCCCTCCCCAGCTTTTTTGTAGGCCCCCTTCAGGTACTGGAAAGCCACAATAAGATCACCTTGGAGCCTTCTCTCCAGACTGAACCGCCCCAACTCCCTCAGTCTCTGCTCATAGCAGAGGTGCTCCAGCTCTCTGATCATCCTTGTGGCCCTTCTCTGGACATCTTCCAGCACATCCATATCTCTTGTAACAGGGGCTCCAGAACTGGATGTAGTAGTCCAGGTGGAGTCTCACCAGTGTGGAGTAGAGGGTAGACAAGGAGGCTGTTTGACACGTGGTTTTGTAAAGCTAAAGCTGCTTGTATCAGCAGAATTTTCGAACAGAGCTCATGTAAAAAAACAAAGATATTAAGTGTATTTTCTTGGCAGCATAGCTAGAATGTACTTTAAACACGATGCATTTCATTCATCATCAGTCAGACTCTATGTTACCTCTCTTGTTTGGCAACAGCATGCCCACTCCAGCAAACACTGACACACATCCCAAACTTTTCCAGCAGAAGAAACCAAAGAGGCTCTTGGTAGTAAAATTAAGCATGGGCATAAATGCGTCTAGGATTAGGTCTTAAACCTTCGCGTTTATTGTTAGGAGAACTTTCCCAAGATTACCCAGCTGTAGGCTGGTGGATTTTTCATCAGCCTGGTATTCATTTGTATTTTAGGTCTTCAGGACAATTTTGTCATCTGTTTAGACAGCAGTTAGTTTCTTGGTTCTGTTACTTATGGAAACAGCAGGGTGCTTCCACAGCATAAATCATATTACAATAAACATTACAATCATAGAATCAGTCAGGGTTAGAAGGCACCACAAGGATCATCTAATTCCAACCCCCCTGCCATGCCCAGGGACGACCTACCCTAGATTAGGCTGCCCACAGCCTCATCCAGCCTGGCCTGAAACACCTCCAACGATGGGGCTTCCACCAGCCCCCTGGGCAACCCATTCCAGGCTCTCACCACTCTCATGCTGAAGAACTTCACCCTCACATCCAGTCTGAATCTCCCCACCTCCAGCTTTGCTCCATTCCCCCTAGTCCTGTCACTACCTGAGAGCCTAAAAAGTCCCTCCCCAGCTTTTTTGTAGGCCCCCTTCAGATACTGGAAGGCCACAAGAAGGTCACCTCAGAGCCTCCTCTTCTCCAGACTCAACAGCCCCAACTCTTTTCAGTCTGTCCTCATAGCAGAGGTGCTGCAGCCCTCTGATCATCCTTGTGGCACTTCTCTGGACACACTCCAGCATGTCCACATCCCTCTTGTATTAGTGGCTGCAGAACTGGATGCAGTACTCCAGGTGGGGTCTCAGCAGAGGGGAGTAGAGGGGGAGAATCACCTCCCTCGCCCTGCTGGCCACACTTCTGATTCAGCCCAGGATCTGGTTGGTTTTCTGGGCTGCAAGTGCACACTGCTGGCTCATGTTGAGCTTCTCATCCACCAGTACTTCCAAGTTCCTCGCCTCAGGGCTACTCTCCAGCCAGTCACTGCCCAGCCTGGATTTGTGCTTGGGATTGCCTCAACCCAGATGCAGGACCTTGCACTTGGCCTTGTTGAACCTCCTGAGGTTAGCTTGTGCCCACCTCTGCATCCCATCCAACTCTGTCATCCCTGCTCTCCAGCCTGTCTACTGCACCACACAGCTTGGGGTCATCATCAGCAGACTTGCTGAGGATGCACTCAATGCCTTTGTCCATGGCACCCACAAAGATGTTGAACAAGACTGGTCCCAGAACTGATCTGGAGGGACTCCACTTGTCACTGATCTCCACCTGGACGTGGACCTATTGACAGCCACTTTTTGTGCATGGTCATCAAGCCAGTTCTTTATCCATCTGGTGGTCCACCCATCAAACCCATGTTTCACCAGCTTAGAGACCAGAATGTGGTGCAGGACAGTGTCATATCTTCATGTCTTAATACCATTATTTTGATTAATTTCTTTAGCTATCCATTTGGGTTTTTGGGTTTGTGTTTTTTTTTGTTCAAGGTACATAGATGATACTCATTTTCTTAGCTATCCATTTGGACTTCTTTTGTTCAAGGTACACAATGTTAAATTTTTTTTACCTATCCATTTGGACTTATTTTGCTCAAAGTACACACATAATGTTGATTTTTTTTACCTATCCATTTGGACTTATTTTGTTCAAGGTGCACAAATAATGTTGAATTTTATTACCTATCCATTTGGACTTTTATTGTTCAAGGTACACACATAATGGTAATTTTTGTTTTACTTATCCATTTGGACTTTTTTTTTGTTCAAGGTACACATATAATGTTTTCTTTTTTTTTAACCTGTCCATTTGGAAATTTTTGTTCAAGGTACACATATAATTTAATTTTTTTTTACCTATCCATTTGGAAATTTTTGTTCAAGGTACACACATAATGTTAATCGTTTTTGCCTCTCCATTTGTACTTTTTTTGTTCAAGGTACACACATAATGTTAATTTTTTTTAACCTATCCACTTGTACTTTTTTTGTTCAAGGTACACATATAATTTAATTTTTTTTTTACCTATCCATTTGGAAATTTTTGTTCAAGGTACACACATAATTTATTTTTTTTTTACCTATCCACTTGTACTTTTTTTCTTCAAGGTACACACATAATGGTAATTTTTTTACCTATCCATTTGTACTTTTTTTCTTCAAGGTACACACATAATGGTAATTTTTTTACCTATCCATTTGGACTTACTTTGTTCAAGGTACACACATAATGTTAATCTTTTTTGCCTATCCATTTGTACTTTTTTTGTTCAAGGTACACACATAATGGTAATTTTTTTACCTATCCATTTGTACTTTTTTTGTTCAAGGTACACACATAATGGTAATCTTTTTTGCCTGTCCATTTGGACTTATTTTGTTGAAGGTACGCACATGATGCTGCCAACCAACATCTGCTTAAATGAGAGAGTAGGAGCACGCACCAAAAGTTTTGTTCTAGAAGAAGTGCATACATATGATTCCTACTCTCTTAAAGTCAATTTCCCACGGTAAGAATTCAGTCCTTTAATTAAAATACATAGTAAAATCTGAGTTCACCACTTAATTTCTTCCAAGAAGTTTTAATATCCATAGAAATCTGAGTTCACCACTTAATTTCTTCCAAGAAGTTTTAACATCCATATTCCAGTTTCTTCCAGGAGTTTGTTTGCAACTGATCAGCATAACAAAACTGAGACAGTAGCTAGAGATGAAAGGCAGAACAGCAAAGCTGTCTGCCACTGCATATCTCTCATCTCTGCTCGCAGAATAACAAAGAGCAGCTGACAAAGGAAGTAACATATTACAGAGCTTCACTTTGTCTTTCTTTCCATCCCTGTGCACAGGATGAGTTTATATCCTGTGGGTACAAATGACTCAGGATGTCAAGTCATGGTCTTGACTGCGATCCACAGCAAAACTCCCATTCATTTCCATGGAGCCAGGGTTTTATCAATGCTGCTGTTATTACCCTTCCCTATCCATTCTGTGCAGTCCAGCAGCAAAATAAGGACTACAGCAAATCAAGATCTTGTCATGCTAAGCTCTGCACAAAAAAAAATATGGAGAGAAAATGAGAGACCGTCCTAGGAGGGACTATGTGGGGAGGAAAGTAAGGGACCTGAGTTGTCATTTAGCTCAGGAAACCTTGCCAGTCAGTGTCAGAGGTCACTTAGAGAGGACTTATAAGCTCAACATGAGCCAGCAGTGTGCACACGTGGCTCAGCCAGCCAGCCGTGTCCTGGGCTGCATTAAGAGAGGCATTACCAGCAGGGCAAGGCAGGTGATTCTCCCCCTTTACTCTGCTCTTGTCAGACCCCACCTGCAGTACTGTGTGCAGTTCTGAAGGGCCCAGCATAGGAAGGACATGGAACTGCTGGAGAGAGTCCAGAGGAGGGCCACAAAGATGATCAGAGGGCTGGAGCACCTCTGCTATGAGGACAGGCTGAAAGAGTTGGGGCATTTCCGCCTGGAGAAGAGAAGGCTTCCAGGAGACCTAATAGTAACCTTCCAGTATCTGAGGGGGGCCTACAGGAGGGCTGGGGAGGGACTATTCACAAGGTCTTGTAATGACAGGACGAGGGGGAATGGGTTCAAATTGGCGAAGGGGAGATTTGAATGGGATGTTAGGAAGAAATTCTTCACAGTGAGGGTGGTGAGACACTGGCACAGGTTGCCCAGGGAGGTTGTGTCTGCTCCCTCCCTGGATGTGTTCAAGGCCAGGCTGGATGAGGTCTTGAGCGACCTGTTCTAGTGGGAGGTGTCCCTGCCTATGGCACAGGGGGTTGGAACTGGATGATCTTTGAGGTCTCTTCCAACCTAAACCATTCTATGATTCTATGACGTATAGAAGTCACTGCCTTTGACATTACTTAGCAGTACATGAAAGCTGATTTTTAATTTGATGGGTAAAAAGGGCACCTGATAGAGTACCAATGTTGCATCCTCTTTTCCAGGTCATAGACTTATACTGGGGAGTTGAAGCAGATGAATGGGACAGTCCTGAGCTGCAGAAGACTCGGATGAAGCTGTTGGAAGATTGCTTGAAAAGTTCTGCAGGTCCATGTTTTGTTGTGGGTATAAAAATACTCTTTTACTTTACCACAGAAAGAAAAAAAAGTAACTAGCATGCATGATTCAGTAACAAATGCATTCTCTTTCTCTGTTTGATATTCCTAACTGTACCTTTGCTGTTCTGCACCCAAATGTTTCCCCACACAGCACTGTAGACTAGCAGTGATTATTCAGTATTAGTGGAAAGGAAAGAAGGATCTGTAGTGATCAGTTCCCACTGCAAGATGGATTTAGATACCACAGGGTACACCTGTGCTGCTGTCCCTACAGAAGTATGGACTACTTGTTTAAGCAGGTCATTAATTAATTCTTGGCACTTGTCACATGTACATTATTGGCTGGCCTAGGAGGACTTACAAAAGCAGAGCAGCCCAAGCCTGATCTGTGTTTTGGATGTTTGTGGTAAAGCCAGGACACGATAGGATCCAGGTAAGAGACTGTGAAAAGACTGGAGGTTGGTGACCACTTGAGGAGCACATGAATCTTCATGTTCTTCCTACTCTCTGCCTTCTCCTGGCTGTTACCAAACCAGAGATTCTCGCTCTGACTGCAACCAGCTCAAAGAGCCAGCCCCAGTATATCACTACACAGTACTTAGTTTCTAACTCACAGCATGCAACTATTATAGCAATATCTCTATGATTCAGAAAGCTCTCTGAAAACTATGTGCCCTCCACAGGGCTGGGGGTGAAAACACTGAACTAGGAGATAGAGTAACAGTGAATGAATTGCAGCTTCTGCTGTTACCGTGATTTTCAGGCACTTTGCATCACAGCTCTTTCTGCATTACTTCATCCGTTAAGCAGGGATGAAATTGAAGAGTTACAGAATCGTTTTGGTTGGAAAAGACCTTTAAGAATGTCAAACCCAGCCATTCTCTAACTCTACCAAGGCTGGGGCTAAACCATGTCCCTCAGCACCACATCTCTGCAGTTTTTAAATACCTTCAGAGACAGAGATTCAATCACCTCTCTGGGCAGCCTGTTCCAAACTTGAAGAACCGTTTCAGTCAAGTTTCGTCTAATGTCCAACCTAAAGCTCCCATGGTGCAACTTGAGGCCATTTCCTCTCCTCCTATCACCTATTACTAAAGAGAAGAGACCAACACCCACCTGGCTCCAACCTCCTTTCAAGGAGTTGTAGAAAGTGAGAAGATCTCCCCTCAGCCTACTTTTCTCTAGGCTAAACAACCCCAGTTCCCTCAGCTGATCCTCACCAGACCTGTTCTCCAGATCCTTCACCAGCTTCATTGCCCTTCTCTGGACTTGTTCCAGCACCTCAATGTCTTTCTTGTAGTGATGGCCCCAAAACTGCACAAGTACTCAAAAATGTAAGAACTTCAGTGGCACAGAATAAAATTCAGAAGTAAGCCTTAAAGCAGCCTTCCAGTACATGAAGGGAGCTACAGGAGAGCTGGAGAGGGACTTTAGACAAAGACATGTAATGATAGGATGAGGGGTAACAGCTTAAAGTGGGAAGAAGATGGATTGAGATGAGACAGGAGGAAGAAATTCTTCCTCATGAGATGGTGAGACACTGAAAGAGGTTGCCCAGAGAAGTTGTGAAGGCTCCAAGTGTTGAAATCCAGGTTGGACAGGGCCTTGAGCAAACTGGTTTAGTAGGAGGTGTCTGCCTGTGGCAGAAGGGTTGGAACTAGATGATCTTTATGATCCCTTCCAGCCAAACCAGACTATGAATCTATATTAGGATAACTCTCAAGTTAAATTAACATCTGTAAAAACTTCATTTGTGTTTAAGAAGACAACCAGTGTTATTTTAAGACAAAGTGCTTGCAGAGAGGAAAACAGGCATCCTGCCTTCATTAGATAAATTCAATTCCACTTTTGTTCTAGTGCTGAAGACCTACCAGAGCACTAAGGGCAAAGACAGACTTGTTCACTGTCTGTCAGCCTGGATGTTTTCAAGATGCCTCATCCTTCTTGACAAATTTGTCAGTTATACAATCAGAGAAGTTTCACTGAACTACAGGGATTTTGCTTCTCCATGTCTTTATTACAAGGATTGCTCTGATAGTAAATGAGCATTGCTTCTGTTTACTGCTGATGTACTACTGCTTGTCCTCTCCATAGTCCCTTGTCACAGCTGGGAGGGTAGTGGAACTGCTTGTGTCTCAGATGTCTAAAGAACAGCTGCCATTCTTCTTTGATAACTTTAATGCCAACTTCTTAGCTGGTGTTTTGGTGTGAAGATTTCAATGGAAAACAATTCTAAAACCATCCCTTTGATGTTCCATTTTTTTCCCCACCATATTTCCTAAGATAATGATCTAGTAAATCTATATTTCTTCTCTGTACACAGCTAAGTGAATTCTGACTTGTCATAATGAGGGGAAGAAGGGTTCTGAAAAAAATGGCAAGTCACAGAATCATAGAATGGCTTAGGTTGGAATGGAGTTCAGAGATCATCTACTCCAAACCCCCTACCATAGGCTTCTATCAGCTAGACTTGGTTGCCCAAGGCCTCACCCAATCTGTCCTTAAACACCTCCAGGCTGAGGACATCAACAACCATTCTGGGTAACCTATTCCAGAGTCTCCCCACCCTTGTACTGAAGATCTTCTTCCTAAGATCCAGTCTAAACCTACTCTCCCTCAGCTTAAAACCATTCTCCTTTTTCCTATCAGTAGACACCCTTATGAAAAGTCCTTCTGCAGCACTTTGTCTTAGTTCCCTTCAGGTATTGGGAGGCAACTGTAGAGGTGCTGGAGCAGGTGCAGAGAAGGACAATGAGGCTGGTGAGAGGTCTGGACAACATGACCTATGAGGAGCAGCTGAGGGAACTGGAGTTGTTTAGTCTGGAGAAGAGGAGGCTGAGATGGGACCTTAATGCCCTCTACAACTACCTAAAAGGAGGTTGTAGTGAGGCTGGTGCTGGTCTCTTGTCCCGAATTACTAATGGTAGGACAAGACAAAATGGCCTCAAGTTGCATCAGGGGAGGTTTAGATTGGATGTTTGGAGGAAGTTCAGGTGGTCAGGCACTGGATTGGGCTGCCCAGGGAGGTGGTGGAGTCACCATCACTGGAGGTGTTTAAAAAAAGAGTGAATGTGGCACTTGAAGCCATGGTCTAGTGATTAAACATGCTGGGATGAAGGTTGGACTGGATGATCCTGGTGGTCCTTTCCAACCATAGCGATTCATAGTGCTGAGGAATTTGCTTTAGTCAAGGACTTGTCAGTGTGAAACTAATAATTGGACTCGATGATCTTGAAGTCTAAGAAATTCTGTGATTCTGTGACCCCCTCAGTGTCTTCTTTTCTCCAAGCTGAACAACTGCAGATCCCTCAGCCTGTCCTCATAGCAGAGGTTCTTCAGCCCTAGGGTCATCCTTATGGCCGTTGATATTTTTGTTGGCTTTTCTTGCTTCGGGAAGAATTTGAAAGACGTAGTGAACTAAGAGCACAGAATCCCATGAGAATGGAGGGGATACAAAGCACTGCCTGCTGTGAACTGTAGATGATGTCTCTCCATGCCAAGCAGGCAAAGAGCAAGCTGTAGCATGTCTTGTTCTCAACTTTCATTGCATCCTTACAACCACATTGTTGGCTCTGTTTCATTCACCTACTTGCCTTGCTGTCATTTAGCTTCAGAGCCCTGGGAAACAAAGGCCGCCCTCAGCATCTGATGTAGCGAGTCCAGCTCTTGGAGTTCTGAGTCTGGGCTGAGTTTGATGCTGTCAAGACATCGTTTTTCACAAGGACACACTGGCCCAGATCTTTAGACAGTTTGGGTAGCTTCCATCTTTCATGACTAAATTTAAATTTCCAGGTTTAGTTTTCTGTTTTTTTATCTCTGCTTTGATGAAGAAACATAGTTGGAGCAGCAAGTCATGGCACTGTAGCAACACTCAATGTCCTTAGGCATGGATGTTCTCAGACAGTGAAGGAAACCTCTTCATGTGCCATTGCTGCATATTTTAGCAGCTCAGAATTTTGAAGCTGTTAAGAAGTGCATGCCCAAAATTGTCACCAAGCAAAGAAATCGAGGCAGACCAGGAATTTAAAACAGAATAGAAGTTAACAAAGAGACTGCAATGAAACAACTTCAGTATTGATCCCAGGTTCTCCAGGTCCCAGTGATACCTCTCCCAGTCAGTAAGCTGGCAAAACCTGTACCTGAAAGGGGCCTACAAGAAAGCCAGGATGAGACTTTTTACAAGGGCTTGTAGTGAGGAGAGGGAATGAATTGAAGCTTGAGGAGGGCAGATTTAGACTGGAGATCAGGAAGAAGTTCTTTACAGTGAAAATGGTGAGCCACTGGCACAGATTGCCCAGGGAGGTTGTGGATACTCCCCCCTTAGAGGTGTTCAAGGTCAGGTTGGATGAGGCCTTGAGCAGCCTGGTCGAGTGGGAGGTGTCCCTGACAATGCCAGCAGGGTTGGAACTAGGAGATTTTTGAGGTCACTTCCAATCCAAACCATTGTATGAATCTATTAATAACTACAGAAATCTCTTCATGCCCTTTTGTTTTCTGCTTTGTTCACAGAATCACAGAATGTTAGGGGTTGTAAGTGACCTCTGGAGACCATCTATGGACTCTGATCTCTGGAGATCCCTTCCAACCTCTAATATTCTGTGATTCTGTGATCTAGTCCAATTCCTCTGCCAGAGCAGGACTACCTAGGACAGGCTGCACAGGAATGCACCCAGGCAGCTTTTGAAAGTCTCCAGAGAAGGAGACTCCACAGCCTCTCTGGCCAGCCTGCTCCAGTTCTCCAACACCCTCACTGTAAAGAAGTTTCCCCTCATACTGAGGTGGAACCTCCTGAGTTTCAGCCTGTACTTATCATTGTACCTCAGTGTGATGCAGTTTGTTTATTTGCAACACAAATCAAAGATGACAAGCACAATTAATTTTGATTTATAGTAACATAATTAAAACCTGCTTTTGGCACTGCAGCCTTTGGGCAGCTTCCCATTTTTTCAAGAAAGTTGTACAAAATGTGCCACTTCCATTCAGCTGAGTATTTTGTTTTAATTTTAATTTACCACTTTTAAAAATTCAGACACAGTCCCGGGGTTAAAGCAGACTGCTTAAAATTGACTAGCAGATATGGACTGATTTTGGAAAGGGTTTCTTTAGGGTGCTTGGTGCTTGCATTGTGGTATCACATGGAGAGAAAATGGACAGAATCACAGAATGATGTGGGTTGGAAGGGAACTCCAAAGATCATCAAGTCCAACACCTCTGCTAAAGGGAGGTTGTAGCCAGGTGGGGTTGGTCTCTTCTCCCAGGCAACCAGCAACAGAATGAGGGGACACAGTCTTAAGTTGTGCTGGGGGAGGTAGAGGTTGGATATTAGGAAGAAGTTCTTCCCAGAGAGAGTGATTGGCATTGGAATGGGCTGCCCAGGGAGGTGGTGGAGTCACTGTCCCTGAAGGTGTTCAAGAAAGGACTGGATGGAGCACTTAGTGCCATTGGCTAGGGCTGGGTGATAGGTTGGACTGGACGAGCTTGGTGGTCTATTCCAACATGACTTATTCTATTCTATTCTATTCTGTTCTGTTCTGTTCTGTTCTGTTCTATTCTAAAGGAGGATCACCTAGGGCAGGCCACACAGGAACACATCCAGGCAGGTTTTGAAAGTCTCCAGGAAGGAGACTCTACAACCTCTCTGGGCAGCCTGTTTCAGTGCTCTGGCACCATCAGTGTGAAGAAGTGTCTCCTCGTGTTGCTGTAGAACCACCTGTGTTCTAGTTTGCACACACTGCCCCTCATCATGGAGATGCTCAGAGGGCTGCTCCAGCTCTGCTATGAGGACAGGATACAGGAGTTGGGGCTCTGCAGCCTGGAGGAGAGAAGGCTTCCAAGAGACCTTATAGTAGTCTTCCAGTATCTGAAAGGGGCCTACAGGTAGGCTGGGGAGGGACTATTGACAAGGTCTTGTAATGATAGGATGAGGAGTAATGGGTTTAAACTGGCAGAGGGGAGATTTAAACTGGATGTTAGGAGGAAGTTCTTTACAATGAGGGTGGTGAGAGACTGAAACAGGTTGCCCAGGGAGATGTTCAAGGCCAGGTTGGATGAGGCCTTGAGTGACCTGTTCTAGTGAGAGTTGTCTCTGCTTATGGCAGGGTGTTGGAACTGGATGATCTTTGAGGTCCCTTCCAAGCTAAACCATTCTATTATTCTATGATCACAGGGCACCACTGAAGAGACACTGGACCCTTCTTGACACCCACCTTTCAGATATTTCCAAACATTAATAAGACCCCATCTCGGTCTTCTCCAGGCTAAAACAGCCCCAGGGCTCCCAGCCTTTTCTCAGGTGTTCTAGTTCCTTCATCATCCTTGTAAACCACCGTTGGACTCTCTAGTATTTCCCTGCCTGTCTTGAACTGAGGAGCCCAAAACTGGATGCAGTAGTCCAAATGTGGTTGCAACAGGGCAGAGCAGTGGGAGGAGAATCTCCCTCAACCTGCTGGACAGACTTTTCTTAATGTACTCAGTAGTGATTATAGAACAATTTAGGCTGGAGGAGACCTCACCCTCTCTGTAAACAAGTTCCTCCTAATATCCCATTTAAATCTCCCTTCTGCCAGTTTAAACCCATTGCCCCTCATCCTGTCATTACAAGACCTTGTCAATAGTCCCTCCCCAGCCTTCCTGTAGGCCCCCTTCAGATACTGGAAGGCTACTATAAGGTCTCTTTGAAACCTTCTCTTCTCCAGGCTGCAGAGCCCCAACCCTTGTAGCCTGTCCTCATAGCAGAGGTGCTGCAGCCCTCTCAGCATCTTTGTGGCCCTGAATGGGAATGAATGGGATTTGTCCATTACACAATTACACTTTTAATAACTAGTAGAGAGACACAGGTAGCTCTGTGAATATCTGAGTCACCTTCTGGATGACAATTTCTCCATTAACAGCAAGGAGGCACTAAGGAGTTGGACTAATAATTTATGAAGCCAAGTACAGTGCCCAATACCCATTAAGGCATCGAGCTCTTTAGGGTGTCTTTAATTTGTAATAATTATTTGCAGAATAAGTTTACTGCCCTTTTATCAGGGCTCTCTTCAGCTTGTAGAATCCTATAATTATAGAATTGGTTTGGTGGAAAAGGACCTTTAAAATCACCGAGTCCAACCTATCTAACTCTACTAAGTCTGCTGCTAAACCATGTCCCTTGGCACTATGTCTCTGCAACTTTGAAACACCTCCAGGGATAGGGATTCCACCACCTCCCTGGGAACCTGCTCCAGTTCTTGAGAACACTTTCAGTCAGGAAGTTTATTCTAATACCCAATCTAAACCTTATGCCTTAGTTCAGATGAGAGAACTGGCAGGCTTCTCTGCATTTCTCTTCAAACACACCCTGCAAGTTCTAACACAGGGATGCTCTCTTCCATCTGTGCAGCATCACAGTCTCTGCCTGAACTGCTGTTCTTCCATCACTGTGTCCTGAAAAAGTGTGAAATGAAGGGGAGAAATGGAAATTAAGTAGTTTGTAGCCTGTCATGGTTCGCTTAATTTGATGTGTTTGGGTTTGCACAAACCTAAGAGATTCTCTCCACCCATCATTTAAATCATCTGGTCCCCAAAAGAGTAAAAGCATTTGCTACCTGCTCCAAACAGCTGTTGTAAATTTGCATTGTTCCTCTCCAGTTATTGACAGCTGGTTGTTAATTTCAGCATTAATAAGCCATTAAAAACAGACAGATCATTCTAAAACTGAGATCCCTGTAGGAATTATCTATTAGCAATTTACAATATTTGGCACATCCTTAAATCACCCTGAAACTGAAGAAAAAATGTGGAAAACTGAGGAGTGAAATGATTTTTGTTTGTTTTTTTTTGTTTTTTTTTCTTTACATTGCTGGATCTGTTTGTTCCTGCAGGGCAATGCATGCTTTAATCAGCCCATGAAGTACACTGCTACTTGGTTCTCTTGTCATTTTAGGACAAATGGCTGATCATTAATTCTGATCACATTCCAGCTCAGAGAAAATTCCAAATGGTATTACTCCAGCTCTGCTGAATCTTGTCAGCTCCCATTTCTGTTCTGGTGTTACATTAGGATTTATTCCTCATGTGAACACCAAATACAGCCAGGTTCTGGAACGACTCAGTTACTTTTTGCTTTTGCTCTCTGGTAAAATGGCCATGGTTTAAGTCAGGGAGGCTGAAGTCAGTCAAATGTTTAACAAAGATGTTAAACAGCACTGGGCCCAGAACTGACCCCTGAGGGACGCCACTTGTCAATGTCCACCTGGA
>VWZI01005980.1:174518-196412 GCA_013396835.1 Psilopogon haemacephalus
AACACCTCCAGGGATGGTGACTCCACCACCTCCCTGGGCAGCCCATTCCAATGCCAGTCACTCTCTCTGGGAACAACTTCTTCCTAATATCCAGCCTATACCTCCCCTGGCACAACTTGAGACTGTGTCCTCTCGTTCTGTTGCTGGTTACCTGGAAGAAGAGACCAACCCCCACCTAGATACAACCTCCCTTGAGGTAGTTATAGACAGCAATGAGGTCACTCCTGAGCCTCCTCTTCTCCAGGCTGAACAACCCCAGCTCCCTCAGCCTCTCCTCATGGGGCTGTGCTCCAGGCCCCTCACCAGCTTCTTTGGCCTTCTCTGGACACATTCCAGTACTTCAACATCTCTCTTGAATTGAGTGACCCCAAACTGGACACAGTGCTCAAGATGTGGCCTGACCAGTGCCAAGTACAGGGGAAGAATAACCTCCCTTGTCCTGCTGGCCACAGTGTTCCTGATCCAGGCCAGGATGCCATTGGCATCTCTTGCCCCATTGCTCCCTCCACTGAACAGCTGCTGGGACAAAGACATCTAACTTTTTTTTTGCAGTAAAGGAATATAAGACAGCAAAGTGACTTGAGGTTGGGAAAACCTTATCTTTGGCATTGCTGGTATAAGCCACATTTTTAATGGTATCAATGCAAGCTGTAGATAACATCATGTCAATTCTCATCAAACAGAACATAAAAATCTGTTTCATTGGTGTGGAAACTAAACCCAGAGATAAAGAAATCAGAGATGCAGCCTGAGTCCAGAGGAAGGGGTTTCAACATTGGCTTTTTTATTCATGATTAATGCCAACCTGTGACTAATGGGAATCAATAATACATGAGTCAATACCGTGCTAAGAAAGTAGGTTGGGTACTTTTAAAATTTGGTCTCTTCATAGAATCATTTTGATTGGAAAAGACCTCTAAGGTCATCAAGTCCAAACACTAACCTAACATCAGCAAGGTCATTAAACCATGTCCAAAGTGCCACATCCACACATTTCTTGAACATCTCCAGGGATGGTGACTCCACCACTTCTTGGTGCAACCATAATCTAACTCTACCAAGTCTGTTGATAAATCATGTCTCTTAGCACCACATCTCTGCAGCTTTTAAACACCTCCAGGGATGGGCATTCAAGCACCTCCCTGGGGATCCTTTGTGTATTTTGAAAGCTTTTTGGTTTTAGTAACCACCTGAAACTTTGCCAAGTCACCATAGCAGAATGCAGATCAGTTAGTAGCCTCAACAGTAATGCCTCTCACAATGTATTTCATAGGATCATAGAATGGTTTTGATTGGAAAAGACCTCTAAGGTCATCAAGTCCAAACACTAACCTAACATCAGCAAGGTCATTAAACCATGTCCCAAAGTGCCACATCCACACATTTCTTGAACACCTCCAGAAATGGTGACTCCACCACTTCCTGGTGCAGCCTGTTGCAATGCCTGCCCACTCTCAATAAAGAAATTTTCTCCAATATCCAACCTCAACCTCCCCACGCACAATTTCAGGCCATCCCCTCTCATCTGATGACCTGATACTAGAGAGACCAACACCCACCTCACTCCAGCCTCTTTTCAGGGAGTTGTAGAGAGCAATGAGGTCTCCCCTCGCAGTGAGGTCTCCCCTCAGTCTCCTCTTCTCCAGACTAAGCAACCCCAGTTCCCTCATCTGCTCCTCACCAGACCTGTTTTCCAGGGCCTTCACCAGCTTTTTTGCCTTTCTCTGGTCTTGCTCCAGCATCTCAGTGTCTTGCTTGCAGTGAGAGCCCCAAAACTGAATGCTGTGTTCAAGGTGTGTCCTCACTAGAGCTGAATATTGAGGGACAATCACTTCCCTACTCCCGCTGGACACAGTATTCCTGATCCAGGCCAGAATGCTGTTGGTCTTCATGGCTACCTGAGCACACTGCTGACTTGTTCAGCAAGCTATCAGACAACACCTCCAGGTCTTTTTCTGCCATGCTGCCCCAAGCCTGAAGCATTGCATGGGGTTTATTTCCCTTCCTAGTCATTTCAAACTCATTAAAGTATTGCCACCCTGATCTTGATGAAATTCTGATGCTGAGGAGGGTTTTTACATGGCTAAAAATAAAAAATTTAATCCCTGCTTTCCTGCAAATACACAGGGCCTGTTGGGAGAGAAGTATGGGAACATCCGAATCCCAGGGGAGGTTGAATCAGCAGAATTTGAAATGATCCTGGATGCTGCTATAGAAGCCAAGCTAGAGACAAGGATCTTAGAGGAGTGGTACTGCAGGGATGAGAACGCGGTGCCACCAGCCTATTACCTCAGACCGAAATCTGAAATGCTGAAGAGCTACCAGAACACGGTAAGTCCTGGTCACCTCCTCACTAAATTCTTCTCAGTCAGTGACTGTGATGGGCAGCCCCCAGGGCCAGGCACTGAATTGTCTTCTCCAGCCCTGTGCACGTCTGAGCAAATGGTGCTTTGGTGGTGCTCCTTTCCCAGGCAGGGTGAAACAGCAAGAAACACAGCAGGTTCATGGCGTTGACAACACCTAGAGCAAGTGGATTGCAGTAATTGGTCAGCTGCTGGGGGCAGTGGGACACTTGTGTGGATTTCTCTTCCCTAACGTTGCAACTCAGGCCCTCCTGCCTTGCTGTTCTGCTTTTGCTAGATTTCAGTCGACAGGATTTGCAGAGGAGATGCACATCTTCCCTTCTGCCCATACAGGAAAGCTCTTTGAGATCCAAACAAGTGCATAGCCTGAGTCAAGGGTAAAAAAAGCTCATACTTTTCACATGAGAGTGAAAGCTCATACTTTCAACTTATTAACTGTATTCTGACAGACTGTTGAACTCTGTTAATTATCATTTTTAAATGGAAAAAAATGTCTATAATTGATGACAATAAAAAGCTGTGTATTACCCAGGGCTCAGTTCTACCCTCCTACACATCCTGTACACCCAAGGACAGATTTCAGTGTACAATAAAAGGGAAGTTCTTAGCAGAGTGCTCACTGCATTTTGAGTGCACGCTGTATTATGCAAGAAAACGAAATTAAACCATTGTGCTGTGTTCACTTACCATATAGCACAACATTTATTTACTCTCTGGTATGAAAAACACGTTGAAAACACCAAAACCAGAGACTGAAGGCAGTATAATGTGGCTAATTATTGCAAACAGCTTTTTCATTATGATGCGTGCTTAAAAAATAATAAATATTTAGATTTTTAAAAAATTGTTTACAAACAAGGTCATTTAGATTTTGGGGGGGATTTCTGTATTTTAGGATACTACTGATCACAGGGAGGAAGCAAGTTTTGTACCTTTGCATTGTTCTGCTAACGGCCACAGCCTTTGATTAAAGCTTGGCTGTTCTCTTGTTACCTTTCCTCAAGCTACTGATACGCAGGAGTAAACTCATAACCTGAAGTTCATAACTTTAAGCTAACACAGAGTTATATCTCCTAAAGCTTGCAGAAAGTAATAACAGATACACAGCTCTGAACATGTCAAGAAAGAAGTGTTAGAGAGCTTATCCTGGAGGCTGTTCTTTTTTTCCTATTACACGCTCAGGAAAACTGGAGACCTCTTAAACACTTTCCCTGCAGCAAGTACTGCAGCAGTGACTGCCTTAGAGGAACCTCCGTTGTGGGTTCTGGGAGATACCATCTGAAAGGATTAGTGAATTTCTATCAAGGTCCTTCTCTGATGAAAGTGATATTACTGTTACTATAGCAATGACTGAACAAAAGTAGTGTCAAATATACTGTTGTTTTTTTTTTTTAATGTAGTAGCTAATATGAGATACATAATTATGGGAAAGTCATTTCAGGTTCCTCAAGCAATCTCATTTTCAGCTTTGAGATCCAATTTGAAATTATCATTATTTCTTCTCATTAAAGGAAAGATAATTTTAGCAATATAACTGCTTTATTATCCTTATTTCTGGCCTGGTTCTCGAAATTCTCTTTCCATAAAGGTGTTACTGCTCTTATTCCTCAAAAATACTGCATTAGCTGCCTAAAGTAGGAATTGAGAAAATACTCCATCATTCCAAACTGGAATACATAGTGCTTGTGTGCAGCGTTAAAAGCTGAACTCTTTTTTATTTCTTCTTAGTGTATGCATTTCTTTGCTGCCACATCAACTCTGGCCATGGATAGTAAGCTTTTGCTTTCTGAAGTTGTAGATGTGCACATTACAGCTGCTGTTTATCTCTGGGTATTTTTAAAAGATGGAGTCCTCTTCAAACTCCATGACTGAGACCAAGTGGCAAGACGTATCGGAAGAGATTAAGAAGATTTTTAAGACCTCTGTGAAACTGCTGTATGAGAAAGGCAAAATGAAACACAGCCAAGCAAAGAGATACCTCTCCTCTGGTAAAGTTCAAACTGTTTCTGTATATTCATTTGTTGTCTCTTCCATCAACCTCTCCACAAAGATGAAAATCTATTTCTGTCTTCATCTAACTGAAGAGAAAGACAAAAAGTTCATTGTGCTTGCTCGAGAGCAAAACTCACACAAGAGCACTCAACGATTTAATTTTTTTTTTCCTGTTTTTAATTTACAGAAAAAAGACACAAACATTTCCAAATCTGCATGTTGGGGGTGGGGGGACGACCTTGAACTTCTTGAGCCCCCAGCACAAGAAGGACATGGAACTGCTGGAGAGAGTCCAGAGGAGGGCCACGAAGATGATCAGAGGGCTGCAGCAGCTCTGCTATGGGAACAGGCTGAGGGAGTTGGGACTTTTCAGCCTGGAGAAGAGAAGGCTTCAAGGAGACCTTATAGCAACCTTCCAGTATCTGAAGGGGGCCTACAGGAAGGCTGGGGAGGGACTGTTCACAAAGTCTTGTAATGACAGGACAAGGGGAAATGGGTTCAAACTGGCAGAGGGGAGATTTAAACTGGATGTTAGGAGAAAGTTCTTCACAGTGACGGTGACGAGACACTGGCACAGGTTGCCCAGGGAGGTTGTGGCTGCTCCCTCCCTGGATGTGTTCAAGGCCAGGCTGGATAAGGTCTTGAGCATCCTGATCTAGTGGGAGGTGTCCCTGCCTATGGCACAGGGGGGTTGGAACTGGATGATCTTTGAGGTCTCTTCCAACCTAAACCATTCCATGATTCTATAACTCTTTCCAAAGGAAAGGTAACAGAGACTCTGTGTTCTCTTTTCATCCTTCAGCAATTGAAGACGAACTGGATTTTGCCCTGGGTAAACAAACCCCAGCTTTCCTGAAGAAGTGCGTTTGCTACATTCGGAAAATTGCCAACATCGAGCGTTTCGTTAAAATTCCAGAGATGGGGAAGTACATGGATGTGGTGCACACAGCTGGAAAGTTCCTACGAGATCCCGAAGCCCACGAGAAACTGATCAAGCTCAGGGATGAGTTCATTCCCACCATCGTCGCCTCGTCCAACCTGAGAGTCTACACATCCGTCACTCACTGCGACATGAAGCTGGGCTACTCCCAAGAGGTGGAGAGCCATTACATCGAAGGCCTTGGCAAACAGTTCTATGAAGACATGATTGATATCATCCAGGCAACAGTGCAGCAGAATTTTGACACCGAGACAGACTTGCTGTATGATGAGGTTCTCCAGCACTCGTCTCTCTGTAAGATGTACTCCACCTTCTACGAGTATCGGTGCGAGGCGCTAAATATAGTGCACAAGTACGTTCTGCCGAGCAAGATAGGACATGTTAACCCTCTCATCATCTACGGAGGGCCTTGCACAGGGAAGACTCTGCTGTTAGCTGAAGTGGCAAAGAAGGTAAATAAATGTTCCACATATCACAGAATTACAGAATGGTGGGAGTTAGAGGGTAGGAGGGCCCTGCAGAGGGACTTGGACAGGCTGGATGGGTGGGCAGAGGCCAGTGGGGTAAGATTTAACAAGGCTAAGTGTAGTGTTTTACACTTTGGCCACAGCAACCCCAGGCAGCACTACAGGCTGGGGTCAGAGTGTCTGGAGAGCAGCCAGGCAGAGAGGGACCTGGGGGTGCTGGTAGATAGTAGCTGAACATGAGCCAGCAGTGTGCCCAGGTGGCCAGGAATGCCAATGGCATCCTGGACTGTATCAGGAATAGTGTGGCCAGCAGGACAAGGGAGATTATTCTTCCCCTGTACTTGGCACTGATCAGGCCACATCTTGAGCACTGTGTCAAATTTTGGTCCCCTCAATTCAAGAAAGATATCGAAGTACAGGAATGTACTTCGATACATTCGAAGTCCAGAGAAGGCCAAAGAAGCTGGTGAGGAGCCTGGAGCACAGCCCCATGAGGAGAGGCTGAGGGAGCTGGGGTTGTTTAGCCTGGAGAAGAGGAGGCTCAGGGGTGACCTCACTGCTGTCTACGACTACCTAATGGGAGGTTGTAGTCAGATGGGGTTGGTCTCTTCTCCCAGGCAACCAGCAACAGAACGAGGGGACACAGTCTCAAGTTGTGCCAGGGGAGGTATAGGCTGGATATTAGGAAGAAATTCTTCACACAGAGAGTGATTGGCATTGGAATAGGCATCCCAGGGAGGTGGTGGAGTCACTGTCCCTGGAGATGTTCAAGAAAAGACTGTATGGAGATATTAGTGCCATTGGCTAGGGCTGGGTGCTAGGTTGGACTGGATGATCTTGGAGATCTCTTCCAATCTGAGAAAAAACAAAAGCACTAACAAAAAACACCTCTGGAGATCATCTAGTCTAACCCACCTGCCAAAGCAGGTTCACCTAGGCAGGCCACATGGGAATGTGTCCAGACAGATTTTGAAAATCTCCATAAAAGAAGACTCCACAAACTTCTCTGGGCAGCTTATTCCAGTTCTCCAGCACCCTCACAAGTAAAGAACTTTTTTTCTGGTTCACAGATTGAATTGCAGCAGGTTGGAAAGCACCCTCAAAGGTCATTTTGTCTAAGCCTGTGGCAGTCAGCAGCGACATCTTCAACTAGATCAGGTTGCCCAGGGCCATATCAAGTCTGATCTTGAATGTCTCCAGGAACAGGGCCTCAACCACATCCCTGAGAAACCTGTTCTGATATTTCACCGTTCTCATAGTAAAGAACCTCATCCTAATATCCAACTTAAATCTATCCTTCTCCAGTTTCAGACCATTGCCCCTTGTCCAATCACTACAAAGCCTTCTAAACAGTCCTTCCCCAGCCTTACTGTAGGTAACCTTCAGATATTGAAATGCAGCTGTAAGGTCTCCTAGGAGCCTTCCTTTTTTCAGGCTGAACAGCCCCAATTCTTTCAGCCTGTTTTCAGAGGAGAGGTGCTGCAGCCCTCTGATCATCTTTGTGGCCCTTTGCTGGACCCATTCCAGCAGGTCTATGTCTGTCCTGTGTTGAGATAGAACTTCTGATGTTGAGATGGAACTTCCTGTATTCTGTTTTGTACCCATTGCCCCTCATAATATAGTGGTGGCAGGAGCTTAAGTGTGTAAGGGCCAACTTGGTTCTCCTTCCTCCTTCTACAGCAGATCTGATTTCAGGCCTCAGTATCTAAAGTATATTCTGCATATTCAGAAAAATACTCTCAACAATAACGTGCCTGTACCATGTGCTTAGCCAAAACAAAAATACAAACCTAGGAGGAATCAACAGAGTTTTGCATCAGCAACATATATTTTAGAAGGCTCTCTTTCCCTTTTTTGCCACTGAGGTCCTTTGAATCTGGAACCATCTAAACATCACGTGCTGGTTTTAGTCTTCTTCCCAAACACAACCTGCCTTTAACAAGTCATGCCACCTTATGCTGTCATCAGAAGTTAATCCACAGTTATTCTGATACAACTGCTACCAACCTGTCTCTGATGGCCCTGCAGAAATACCTGTACTCCTTTATCTGCCATAGGCTGTGGAGGCAATTCAGCTGAGTACTACAGGGAGATGACCAAAATACTTTGTGCAAGGCAGGACCATATGCAGAAGACCAAAATGGCATATCTAAACCAACTGACAGTCACAACTTTCAGTTCCCTGAAGGGTGCTCAGCGACTTTAGGGCTGGGAAACAGCTGAATCAGCCAGAAGGAAATGGAGAAGGGAACAATAATGTTTAAAATCCCGTAACTTTCACAAATGTGACTTCCTGGAGTTGCCACGAATTTGGGATTCACAACTCAAGATCTAATTTCAGATCTGCGTAAATTAATTTAGAGACACAGTTTATACTGTTAGAATATTCTGTAATAGCTGAAAGTGAGATGACAAAGACTTACCAAGTAAGAGAACTGAGTGTTAGTCTGCACAGACTGAGAGGATTTAAAGCCACATTGCCCAATTGTTTTGAGTATGGTAAGCACAGAAAAAAAAACAGTGATAGTTTTTTAGCCACTGCAGCACTGTGTAAGAGCAAAAGTCACTTGCACACCAAGATAGAGTGTACTTCTGTGATCCAGAAATTAAGGTAACCTGCTAGTAAATGGCAGTTTGTAAATCAATCCAGCCTTGAACTCTGCCAGTGAAAGCATTCCCGTTCAACTAGAGAGGTCTCCAAATGTTTATTAGTGTACAGACAGTCACTACTTACAAACTGTGCTAGTGTGCATAGATATTAACTAAACTATGCTCTATATTCTAGTCCTATTCCTGGCTGCAAGAAGAGATGGGACCAGATTCTGACCCTGTGGTCGTGATAAGATTTTTGGGATCCACCGAAACAAGTACGGATCTGAAGAATATCCTTCAAAGCATTTGTGAGCAATTAGCAGTCAACTACCGTTGCCTTGTACAAAGCTACCCAAAAAAGATTCATGACCTTCGGGACTTGTTCATCAACCTCTTGAATGAGTCTTCATTCCACAGGCCGCTGGTAATAATCTTTGACGCCCTAGAACAGCTAACAGATAGTGACGATGGTCGGAAGCTCTGGTGGCTTCCCATTCACCTTCCCCGTTCCGTACGGATCATTTTGTCAACACTGCCAAACAAACATGGGATCCTGCAAAAACTGAGGTGCCTTATTCATGAAGAAGACAACTACATTGAATTGACTGCAAGGGACAGAAAGATGTGCAGCCAAGTACTGAAACACCAGCTGCTGAGAGTTAAAAGAAAAGTAACATCAGGGCAACAAATCTATGTCAACGAAGCATTCTCCAAGTGCACGCTGCCTATGTTTGTGAACCTCACCTTCAGAGAGGTCAGGAACTGGAGATCTCACAAAGATGTGGATGAGTCCTCCCTCTGTGTCACTGTCCATGAAAGCATAGAGCAGTTGTTTTGGTCACTGGAAAACAAGTGTGGACCGAGACTACTGTCAAGAGCACTTGGCTACATCACTATGTCCAAATCTGGCCTAAGCGAAATGGAGCTGGAAGATATTTTAGCCCTTGACAACAGCGTCATGTATGAACTGAGGCAGAGTGTCAGGGAAAGTAACCCACTGAGAATCCCATATATATACATTGCAAGGCTGAAGGAGGGCTTGCAGGGCTACCTGATAGAGCGGCAGGTGAAAAATGTGACTCTTCTTCTGTGGGCAAATAGGCACTTGCAGCTCATTGCGCAGAAGCTGTACCTGCACAATGAAGAGGACTTACACGAAATGCACACAGTCATGGCAGAGTATTTCCTTGGGGTTTGGTCAGGTGGACGGAGAAAACCTTTCCACAGCAGTGACCAGTACATGAATGGTTGTCCTGACCGTGGCAGTCGAGGCCTGCATGTGGAGGAAAAGCACTGCATGGATCAGATTGCTTTTGACAGGCAGGCACCTGATCAGCCATGGGTCTTCCAGTGTAATCCATTAGAGCCTGATATCTTTTTCATCAATCACAGAAAAATGACAGAGCTTATTCATCACTTGACAAGATGTGGAAAAACAGATGATCTTCTGTATGGAGTCATTATGAACTTCAGCTGGCTGTACACCATGATTAGGATAGGGCAGTTTGATAAAGCACTTTCTGACATAGAACTGGCTTACAGCTACTCTCAAGAAAAGGAGCTGAAGTTTCTGGCCAGTACCCTCCGCAGCATAAAATTCAAAGTAGTAAAATACCCAGGTTCGCTCTCTGCTGAGCTGCAGCAGAGGCTTCTCCCAGTGGTAAGTTCATTGCCTAAGCTCAGACACCTCCTCTTAGAATGCGACAAGGACGGACCCAAGTACTGCTCTATAGTCCCTTTGCATTCCTCCATGGACGTGACCTACAGCCCCGAGCGCCTCCCGCTCTCATCCAGCTGCGTGCACGTCACTGAGATTCTGCCTACTTTTAATCCCAGCACTGTTATTGCTGCTTTAGAGAACGGCTCCATCAGCACTTGGGACTTAGAGAGCCGCCAGTTACTCAGGCAGATCACAACAGCTCCATCGGTTATCTTAGGGATGAAGCTGACGAGCGACGAGAAGTACCTCGTAGTGGCCACGACAAACAACACTCTTTTGATATACGATAACGTAAACTCCTGTCTCTTAACTGAGGTGGAAATTAAGGGGTCAAAGCATTGTGGGATTGGAGGGGGCTCCAGTTTTATAAATGGATTTACATTATCGGTCAACCACGCGCTGGCATGGCTGGAAGCCAGCAAAGATGTTACTGTCATTGATATGCTTTATGGTTGGCCTCTCTATCATTTCCGCTGCTGGTATGAGGTGACCTGTGTGCAGTGCTCCCCAGATGGAGTCTATGCCTTCTGTGGGCAGTACTTGAACACCACAACCATTTTCCACTTGGGCAGTGGAGAGAAGCTGGCCACTGTGACCTCTGAATTTTCTAGTGGATTTGTGAAATTCCTTCTCATTCTGGACACGGCCCAAGAAATGGTGATGGTGGACAGCGAGGGTAGCCTCTCTGTCTGGAATACAGAGGACATCACGAATCCCCAGCTTACAGATGACTTTGACTGCAGGAGAGAAGACAGTGAAGTTGTCAGCATAGAGCTTTCTGAAGACCAAAGTGCAATTTTAATTTGTAAGGCTCTCAGCATTGAGCTTCTTGACACTCGTGTGTGGAAGGTGGCTGAAAAGTTCAGAGCTAAACACAACGAGCGCTTCATATCTGCCGTGTTGTCCAAAAACGGCAACTGTATAATCGCTTCAATGGAAAATACCTCAGCCATTTTTGTTTGGAGAAGAGATACAGGACAGTGTATGGCGAGCTTACAGGAAATCTCAGGAACAATAGTCAGGCTAATTAAATCAAATCACCACAACATGCTGCTATCTTTATCCACCAGTGGTGTCCTTTCGATTTGGGATATAGACATCATCACTGCCATGTCCAACATCGACAAATCTGGCAAGCCTATCCAGAGGCTGGTGTTGCCAGCCAGAGGGGAACTGATATACACCTTGGATGGGTCAGATTCTGTCCATAAGTGGAACTTCAGCACTGGATTTATTGAAGCCGTGTTCAAGCACGAAGGTATTGTTGAAAACTGCGTGCTGACCTCATCTGGAGAGATAATGGTCACATCGGATGATAAGTGCAGCCAGTACGTGTGGCACACCGTTAGCGGCGAAAACATCTTCCGCATTAACGGGCAAAGGATCTCAGAGCTAATGATCACCCATAACGATCAATTTGTGGTCTCCCTCTGTGAGCAGAACGCATCCAGAGTTTGGCGACTGGCTACAGGACACAGGGTTTGCAATATTTTAGTTGCCTTACAGAACGCCTTTATAACAACTGCAAATACGTTCGTGGTCGGCATGGCGAAGAACAAAGTGTTGGCAGTGAGTCTCTGGACAGGCAGCATAACCAAGAAGTTTTGCTGTGATGATGGGGCAAGCATCGTGGATATCAAGCTGATACCAGACTGCCCAGATATTATAGTATTTATAACGTCGACTGAAACTGTGAACATCTGGAGCCTGACAGAGGAGGTCATCTGCAGACGTGTGCAATTGCCTGCCAACTTCTTAAAAACTCTGGAGGACTTTGAAATCTCCCCAAATGGGAAGCTAGGAATTATAACCCGCGGTGATGAGAACATCAACGTGCTTGATCTGTACAGTGGTAAGCTGCGTGTGGTTCATGCTCCGGGTGTCATCTGGCGGCAGAGGCTGTCCCGGGATGGCCGCTACCTCGTGTACATCTGCTTTCGCGGTGAAGAAGAGGATGACAACGGCGCAGTCTCGACTTTAATAGTAATGAGGCTAGCAGATGGCAAAAACATCGGTGCCTGCTCTCTTTACAAAGCTCCCACTTTTCTTGCACTCTCGCAGAGACATTTAAATATAATCATTGGATTCGATGACGGGAGTATAGGTACTTACACTGTGGTGGACCGGGTCGACGCCACCCTGAAAATCAAGATTGCCACTTCCAACAGCCGCCAGATTTTCAACAACACAGCGCAAGTGGTTAGGCCAAAATGTCACAATTACAGCTTCAAAGCGGCTGCTGACTGCATTTGGAGGGAGTCGACCGAGGTATTCGCAAGGGATAGCCCCATTACAGTTACGGAGCCTGAGGTGAGTGAAGCAACCCCAACCAAAAGGCACAGCTATTGCTATGAGAAAGTGTGCGCAGCCATAGATTGCCGGGGGCACGGCTTTGCTGCTGACAACTAAGTAACTCTCTGGACTAGCTCGTCTGAATAATAGTATAGATGCATAGATTTGCCTTCCGAACTTACACAAAAGTCAGTGTGCATTTCTTGGAAGACAGATGGGAACAGCAGAGGGCAGAGCAGCTGGTTTTTCCTCCGCAAATCTCCTTACAGAGGATATTTGCAGGGTTGGGTTTTGTTAAATCTCAGAAGACAGTGTTCAGTCCAGGATTTCACCAGGGCCTTGATTTTAAAAAATTCTAGCAATACTATCAAAATTCTTAGGTGATCTTACCTGGGATTGACAAACTCTTTTAACTAGAAGTAAAGTTCCACGTGATGGGTGAGAAGAGTCAGGCCACTATTTTATATTCCAAGTCGCCTAGCTGGGTCTATAGCTAACAACCAACTTTATACCCACTTGCAAAAACACCTTTTCCTGCTTGATGGTGCAATGACAAGATGTCACCTGCCAACCTGGAACACTTGATACATTCCATCATTTAAAAATACCTACTTTTTGTTGCTGTTGGGATTTTGATTTTTTTTCTTAACCAGGATCTTTGAGTTGAAAGGAGCAGGTGCCAGTCATCTGCAAAAAAAAAAAAAACAAACAAGTGAGCCACTAAGTATTTGCTCACCTCAATGAATGGACTGAAAGATTTTATGCTTTTTTTTTTTTTTTTAATTGTCTTCACAGTGTGTATTAGTACAGGTCATAATGAAAATGCTTTCAGAAAAAAAATAAAGAGGAAAAAAAAATTTTAAAAGGGTGTTAAGGATGTGCAGTTAAACACCTTGATTTCATTTCTTTATGTTCAAAGGTTGCTGTCCATTTGGTGGTAAGAAAATCCAGAGTATCTCCTGTGTCCCCAAAGTAATCTTAACAGAAAGTTTTCAGAGATGCCATGTATTAATCTTGATAACATTTGCCTTACTCTCATTTCTGTTCTTTCCCATGCTAAACACAGATCAGATGACCAAACACTCTGGGACTGCTTGTACATGCGCTGAAATGCTCCACTAAACGTAAAGGCTGCCCAAAGGTTCTTTACTGGTCCAGTTTCTAATGGTTTGGGATTTTTTTTCTTACTTCCACATGCTTACGAGCTTCACTTTCTGCTTTAGAACTGTCCTGAGCCTTTTTGTACACTTTTACCAGTTTCAAGGCAGAAATTGTGAAACACTTTAGTAAGAAAATGACAATTTGCCTAAGTGAAGAACATAAAATAAAATAAAATAAAATAAAATAAAATAAAATAAAATAAAATAAAATAAAATGGAAATACTGGGCAACATCTGAAAGGATAAAAAGCTTTTCCCCCTCCTCAAGCTGGCACACCTGTGGAAATTTCCTCCCAATGATTTCACCAAAAGGAGGTTCTTTTTTTCAAAGCAGATTTCCATGCCACAAATTCCCAAGAAATGAATGCTGAGCTAGAACTTGGTGTAGTGTGTGAATGTTCAGTGTACAAGCCAGTATAGTATATTAAGTGACTTGAATGAGGTTGTTTTGGGTTTTGGTTTTTTTTTTTCCTAACTTGTTTGCAACTAATAGATCATACTGAATGTTTTTATGTAAACTTTGTATTGTTGGAGAAGAGAAAAAAAAATTAAAAAATAAAAACAAACGACCCTACCCAATCAGAGATTTATATTTTCATAAATGTCAAATTTAGTTAACTTTTGTTACAGAGTTGTTTAAATTAGAGATCTATTGCAGTCTTCGAACGATATACAGTCTTGTGTATTCATTGTTTGTACTAATAAACTAAGGAAACAGATTTGTGTGTCTCCCCTAATTTCAGGGACATTTCCCTCTGGTAGAGGGGCACAGGGCACTGGCAGCTCCCATTAGCCTGTATTTAAATCAGTTTTTTAAGGGCTATATCCATAAGGAAAAAAAAATTCCAGTGTTTTTCCCCACTTCAGTTGACTCAATCAAAGCATTCTAAAAGCAATTAAATTCACCTCAAAAAAAATTCCATGCTTAAATGCTGCTTATGACTACATTGCAAACTGCCACTGTGCAAATCAACAGACATAAAGGCCTCTGTAACCTATGCAGTAGAAAGCTCAGGTGAACACCTGAAATTCCACTCTCCTTCAGACCTTTGGAACTACGGGAAGGGGCTGTGGGGTCCATGCCTTCCAGGATCCTGTCCTCAAAGTAAGCAAATTCTCCCTTCTTTCAAACACTGGACGTGACTCACACTTTTTTTTCGCCTTGAACTCCTTGTGCATTAAGCTGCATGCATGCAGTTTGGGGCTCCCCAGTTGAAGAGAGACAGGGAGATGCTGGAGAGCGTCCAGCAGAGGGCTGCGAGGATGATTAGGGGACTGGTGAGGAGAGGCTGAGGGACCTGGGGCTGCTTAGTCTGGACAAGAGAAAACTGAGAGGGGATTTAATCAGTGTTTATAAATCATAGAATTATAGAATGGTTTAGGTTGGAAGAGACCTCAAAGATCATCCAGTTCCAACCCCCCTGTGCCATAGGCAGGGACACATCTCACTAGATCAGGTCACTCAAGACCTCATCCAGCCTGGCCTTGAACACCTCCAGGGAGGGAGCAGCCACAACCTCCCTGGGCTACCTGTTCCAGTGCCTCGCCACTCTCACTGTGAAGAACTTGCTCCTATCATCCCGTTCAAATCTCCCCTCTGCCAGTTTGAACCCATTACCCCTGGGCTGGAGTCGGGACAGGGTGGGACAGACTCTTTTCACTTGCTCCCTGCAATAGGACAAAGAGCAATGGGTGTAAGCTGCAGCACAGGAGGTTCCACCTCAACACAAGGGGGAGATTCTTTACTGTAAGGGTCCCAGAGCACTGGAGCAGGCTTCCCAGAGAGGTTGTGGAATCTCCTTCTCTGGAGAGTTTCAAGGCCTGTCTGGATGTGTTCCTCTGTGACCTGAGCTAGGTCCTGCTCTGGCAGGGGGGTTGGACTCGATGACCTCTTTGGGTCTCTTCAAACCCCTGACATCCTGTGAGCCTGTGATCCTGTGATGTTGGAAATGTAGTACCACAGGAGAGTAAAAACACATCTGTCTGCCAGGAGAGGGCTACTTTGGGTAGCAAAGGGGTGTAACAGAAACAAAGCAAAACACACAAACAGAGAAATGTTCTTTCTTTTGGGGAAGCATGACCAGAACCCAGCTGGTCCCAGCTCAGCTGAGTGATCTATTGATAAGAGTACCCAGACTTACTCCTCTTGGTTTCTGCCTCAGTGAACTTTGTGATCTTTTTCACAAGGGCACAGTTTCTTGGGTCAGGAGGTCGTCCCCAGCAAAACAGGATTGACCTAAAGTGAGAGCAGTTTTCCCTTCATCTCAGGTCAAAGAGGGGATTGATTTTAGGCCTTCTCTGGTTAGTCTAAGCAACAGGCTGACACATGGAGGCAGTGATGAGGTACATAAAATGGCATGTGTGTTCTTGTCCTGCTTTCAACCTTAGTCTTTTCTGTTCTAGCCAAGAGTGGGGCAGAACTACTACTTTTCTTAGTTATAAAATAATAAGAAAGACAAGCATCAACGTGACTCATAATCCACTTAAGCCCTTCAGGTAAATAGTGGGTTCCTAATCTCATTCCACTGTCCCTGAAGGTGTTAAAAAACCATGGCTTTGGGATATGGCTTAACGGACATGGTGGTGTTGGGTTGATAGACTTAATGATCTTAGAGGTCCCAGGCAACCAGCAACAGAACAAGTGGATACAATCTCAAGTTGTGCCAGGACAGGTATAGGCTGGATACTAGGAAGAAGTTCTTCACAGAGAGGGTGATTGGCATTGGAATGGGCTCCCCAGGGAGGTGGTGGAGTCACCGTACCTGGAGGTGTTCTAGAAAAGCCTGGATGGAGCACTTAGTGCATTGGATAGGGCTGGGTGATAGGTCGCAGGTCTCTTCCAAACTGGCTTATGCTATTCTATTCTATTCTATTCTATTCTATTCTATTCTATTCTATTCTATTCTATTCTATTCTATTCTATTCTATTCTATTCTATTCTATTCTATTCTATTTTTTTTTTTCCAACTAAAATAATTTCGTGATTCAAAGCTGCTGTTGAAGTCCTGTTCCACCTCAGTTTGTCTGTGTCTTAAGACTGAGTATCTCACTCAGCTTTCCAGCTTTCTGGATCTATTTCTTAGTGGTCTCACTCTTCCCACTGAGCCTAAGCAGCAGACACAGGTTTCTGAATGGCATTAACGGAGTCACAGATTCACAGTCTGCATGGGGCTGGAAGAGACCTTCAACGGTCATCTTGTCCAACTCCCCTGCAGTCAGGGACACCTCCAAGTAAGTCAGGCTGCCCAGAGCCACATGAAGTCTAATATTGAATATCTTAAGGAATGAGGCCTCAACCACATCCCTGGACAACATGGTCCAGTATTTTACCGCTCTCGTTGTAAGGAACTTCCTCCTGATGTCCAACCCAAATCTACCCTGCTCAGGTTTAAAACCATCGCTCCTCGTCCTGTCACTACAAGCTCTTCTAAACAGTCCCTCCCAGCCTTCCTGTAGGTCTCCCTCAAGTATTGAAATGTAGTTATTAAAGGCTGTTCAGTGTCCAAACACTTGGTACTCCAAGTATTTTACCACTCTCACTGTAAGGAACTTCCCCCTGATGTCCAACCCAAATCTACCCTGCTCGGGTTTAAAACCATTGCTCCTTCTCCTGTCACTATAAGCTCTTCTAAAGAGTCCCTCCCAGCCTTCCTGTAGGTCCCCCTCAAGTATTGAAATGTAGTTATTAAAGGCTGTTCAGTGTCCAAAAACTTGGTACTGCAAGAGTGAGCACTTCACAGCCCCTCACAAATCTGGCCCCAGATATGTCTGTGCAGTGGCGCAGGGACAAAGTAGTTTCTCTAACAATGAACCATCCAAATGCCAAGTGCTGTCCTGCCCCTAGGTAGGAATAGAGTAATTTGCTTTCTTTTTAGGAGCACCATTTGCATATCTAGAACAAAGCTTTCCTTTATTCTTTATCTGAAGTGCACATCAATAAACAGGCTGAGATGGGGTCCCTATTTTCTGACAGAGAAGATTCTAGGAATAGTCTATGGCCTTTAGAGGGGAACTAGCCGGAAATTCTTTGGCAGACAAAGGTAAGCCAGAGGTCAGCTAGGAAAAAATGTTTTCATCAGTCATTTCCTTTGCACCACAGCTGGGGAATGCAGAGCCCGTGACTTCGTTTCATAAGGCCCGTGGCCATTCCACTTCTTTCACATTATCGTCAGATAACATCACAGTGTGAGTTAACAGGTAGCCTGGAAAAGGCATTCGGCTTTCAGTGCCTCCCCAGCCCTGCTTTCTGCGTGGTGCAAAGGGAATTAACAGCAAAACTACATCTCTTATAATGGTGTTCAAATGCAGGGGGGGGATACGACTATTTCAGCCCCAAGTCGGCTTAAAATCATAGAATCATATGTGCCAAGAAAACAGGGAAGATCGGCCAGGGGGTTAAAAGCAGAAATGGATTAGTTGGGTTACACAGGTCCAATTGGAAGCCAAGGGAAGGGAGAGACCAACAGCCCAGAGCTCAGGCCTGAGCAGCTCTATCTTATCTGTTTGGGTTCTTACTTTTGTATCTGTAAGCAAACCTATGAGTGAAGGAGGCATCACCAATATTTTCTTTTTTCAGCCTGTAATTATCTTATTAGACTATTCCAATTAATGGTTTAGGTTGGAAGAGACCTCAAAGATCATCCAGTTCCAACCCCCTGCCATAGGCAGGGACACCTCCCACTAGATCAGGACACTCAAGACCTCATCCAGCCTGGCCTTCAACACCTCCCTGGGAAACCTGTTCCAGTGTCTCGCCACCCTCACTGTGAAGAACTTTCTCCTAACTTCCCCTTTAAATCTCCCCTCTACCAGTTTAAACCCATTCTCTCTCGTCCTGTCATTACAAGACCCTGTGAACAGTCCCTCCCCAGCCTTCCTGATGGCCCCCTTCAGATACTGGAAGGTTGCTCTAAGGTCTCCTCAAAGCCTTCTCTTCACCAGGCTGAAAAGCCCCAACTCTTTCAGCCTGTCCTCATAGCAGAGGTGCTCCAGCCCTCTGATCATCTTCATGGCCCTCCTCTGGACTCTCTCCATGCTGAGATTTTGCTCCTTAGCAAAATCATCATCTCAATGCTGAGATTTTGCTCTTTGGCAAAGGAACTTCTGTATGTCTGTGCAATACATCATAAAATATGTCCCTTGAGTCATTGTTGCCAATAGCCTAATGGTAATCTCCACTGTTCTGGTTTTTTTCCTTTCTTTTTTAAATAAAAATACCTGTTTTAAAATAGATTCGTGGATTAATAGAACGGTCTGGATTGGAAGGAACACAAAAGATCATTTAGTTCCAGTCCCCCTGCCATGGGTAGGGAGACCTTCCACTAGACCAGATTGTTCGAGGTCTTGTCCAACCTGGGCTTGAACATCTCCAGGGAGGAGGCATCCTCGACCTCCGTGGGCCGAAGTCTATTTTTATTTCCTCTAATTATAAAACCAGAGACATCACACATTATGTCACCATAAAATGGATTGTGTGGTCATTCAAATGTGGGCTAAAGCCTTCTGGGTAGTTTTTGTTAACAAGCATTTGTTACTAAGAATCATTATCAAGCATTTCTGCTGTAGATACGACCTGCCACAAAGTCCTTGCACCATGTTAAGGGGTACAAGATACCTCAAAATCTCTTCCCAGAACATCGTATCACTGCAAGGAGAGCAATGAACTACCTTTATTCCCATGGTTTATCATTCCAGCCTGGTCACTGAGCACAATTCCTTTCATTTTGGAAGGAGTCTCCTGACATATGATGTGATATTCTTGGTATGAGTCTAAGTCATAGCCTCAATACTTAATTTCAACAGACAGGTCAGATGCTGAAGGAACAGTCATCACAATCCTTCCTGGGGTGGGGTGAGGTGTTTTATCACATGCTTCTCCAGAAGGGGCAGTTTTCACCATCATCCTTCTGTGAAGAATGGACTCTCACTATGGAGGACCACTTATGCAGGTCTAAATTCCCTTGAAAACACAGGGAACATTCTCCCAAGATGTCCAGTCCAGCAGTATGTGCTCTTCAAATCACAAATGGTTCCCAAAGTGACCTTTAAAATCTGTCCCTGGCAAGCTCTTTTTCCTTCCTCTGCTGCCCCACCAACCCAGGCTCATGTTGCTCCTGCTTACCAGAGTGAGTGATGCACCCATCCCAACTCAGCACAGCTGTGGGACACCTGCAGCACCTGCCCTTTTGGCATCACAGAGTCATAGAATCGTTTCAGTTGGAAAAGACCTCTAAGATCACTGAGCCAAATCATAGAATCAACCAGGTTGGAAGAGACCTCTAAGATCATCCAGTCCAACCTATCACCCAGCCCTATCCAGTCAACTAGACCATGGCACTAAGTGCCCCACCCAGTCTTTTCTTGAACACCTCCAGAGACAGCTCTGCTCCTGCTCTGGCAAGAGGGTTGGACTTGATGATTTCCTTGGGTCCATTCCAACCCCTAACATCCTGTGATTCTGTGACAGCGACTCCATCACTTCCCTGGGCAGCCTAAAATCACCATTGTCATTAAACCACATCCCAAAGTGCTGTGTCCACTGGGTCCTTCTCCAGCTTCAGCAGAGAATACCAAAAAAAAGCAGATTTAAGATGCCTTCACATGTTCCCACTGTCACAGCTTCCACCACACAGTACTGCTACAACCAGCGAAAGTCTTGCTTTTACATAGCGTGAAATAAAGAGAAATAAAATCATCTCCACACTTTGTTGGCTTTGACTCTACAGGCCCTTCAGTGTAAGGGGATTTAAAGTGAAATACACACACTTGCAAGGTGACAGAGGAAGCTTAAATGCAGATGTGCTGCAGCACAGGTGAAAACAGAACTTCCCAAAAGCAAGAGGACAGTTTGCTGCCCTTTGTCTCTGTTATCCCTTTGCCTGCTAGTAAATTGCCTGGCATTTGCCACCGTAATATCATGTTGACAACAGTAGCTGAAGTTACAGATTTGACCTTTTGGGCTGTCCTTTTCCCAGGCAGACTTCTGTCTCAGCAGGAACATTCTCAAAAAAAAAAAAAAAAAACCCTCAGCCAAAACAGTTGACTAAGGTACAAGAATGAGATTAGAGGAAAAAGAGGATTTCTGCAGGCTGAATGTCTCGACTACTTTTGCTTTGAAAAGAAACATTTGTCACACTCCTGTTTTTGAACAAGGACTGTGGATTGGTAATAGAAGTGATTGTTGCCTGCAGGGCACATCTATGAAAACCTGACCAGACCATCAGCCTGAAAAGATCTCAGCAGGTTGCACATATTCATAGGAAACACTACAGAATCATAGAATGGTAGGAGTTGGAATGGACCTCTGGAGATCATCGAGTCCAACCCCTCTGCTAGAGCAGGGTCAACTGGGGCAGGTCACACAGGAATACATCCAGGAGGGTTGTGAAAGCCTTCAGAGCAGGAGGCTCCATAACTTCTCTGGGCAGCCTGTGCCAGTGCTCCAGCACCCTCAAAGTAAAGCTTTTCCTCATGTTTCAGTGAAACCTTCTGTGCTCTGGCTTGTCCTATCACTGGGCACCACTGAGTCTGCCCTCACCTATTTATAAGCAGTGAGAAGATCTCCTCTCAGTCTTCTCCAGCCTGAATGGTCCCAGGTCTCTCAGCCTGTCTTTATATGAGAGACATTCCAGTCTCCTCAGCATCTCTGTGGGCTCCATTGGACTCTCTCCAGTAGTTCCCCACATCTCTAGGTTACCTAGAGGTTAGGTTTCAGAAACAGCACTATAGGATCAGTGCAGGACCTGCGGCAGAACTTAACCTGCTACTGCAGAAATACTGAGTGTGAGTTTAAGGAAATGCAAGGATGCATGGCCTAAAAATGGAATGCCAAAATCACAGGAGCTCTGAAAAGGGTCTGAGAAGGAGGAGGAGGAGATCAGGTATCAGGAGAAAGCGGGAAGCAGTCTCCCTGAGTTCACTTCCAGTGGCCTCGTGGTTCACCACATAGCTTTTGAACTGGGACATTTCTCAACCCATTAGCCCAGCCACCATGAATGGCAACACACCACTAGATACAGAGTTGGCCCACTGGGGCCAGCCTCAGCTTGGCAGGGCTGCAAACTGGGCACACAGCACAAACCATGCATGGGTCTGTGCAGAGCACCATGTTCCGCACTGCAGAGATGGCTCCCAGCTGCTGCATCTCTCAGCTTCCTCACTTACTCCAACAACTTGGGGGGGCTGCTAGCCTGACAATTCTTCCCTCACTGACCAGAGAGCCTTTGGGAAAGTTTAGCAAAGATTTTCTGAAGGTTTAGTGAAGGGATTTTTGGAGATGTTTCCTGGCTTTCGAACTCTGTTTTCAGCTGGAACTAAAAGTTTGCAGGAGAGGAAAAAGAGGGAAACAAAAAAAAAAAAAAAAAAAAAA
>VWZI01005980.1:198555-216727 GCA_013396835.1 Psilopogon haemacephalus
TTTATCTTACACAAGCAAATGAAAGGCAGATGGGGAGCATTACAGTGAGAAAAATGCACAAAAGAGGGAGAAAGAGGCAAGTCAGTTAAAACCCAGTTCATCAAAAATTCAGTTTACACTAAAGAGTATCCATTTTCACGTGGAGTGAGAAGGTTTGGGTGGCAATTGCTGGCAATATTGCAGGAGGATTTCTTTTATTTTTCGACTTGTGCTAAGGTATTTTTTCAGGGTACAGCATTAGCATTTGTATCACAATGATCTTTTTCTCATCACGACTGTCTTTGAACAGTGATTGTTTTCAGACAGCGTCCTGAATACGCAGCATTTCAATCCCTTTATAGGGCTGTAGTTGCAGACTGCATTCTATAAAGATGCAGCATCTATATTTACTAAGAGATTTCTGGTGCATCGTAAGATTTCCACCCCCTGAGGATTCCCATTGCATAAAAGCAGCAAGCAGTGATTACTGTTTTACTCCTACAGCGGTTAGGTGGTGATTGCAAGCAATGTACTTTTCCCTTAGTTTGTTCTGTAAAACCCATCTCTTTTTCTTCTTCCCACACAAGCTCCCAATTTTCTTTGGGAAGAAAAAGAAAAAAAAAGTGCTTTATCAGTACCAGTACTTAAAATACATTAGGAACTTGGAATTAGATGTCTTGAAGGTCCTTAAACCATAAACCAGCCTATAAATCTAAAATTTTGAGGCTAAACAAGCTTAAAATTCTAGAATAGTCTGGATTGGAAGGGACATAAATCTAAATTTTTTAGGCTAAACAAGCTTAAAATCCTAGAATAGTCTGGATTGGAAGGGACCTTCAAGATCATTTAGTTTCCACTACCCCTGCCATGGGTAGAGACACCTCCTACTAAAGCTTACCAATAGTGCTTAAAAATGTGAGTGCTGTCATTCACTTTCAGAGTGCTAATCTCAAAACCTAGCAGCTCTAACACTGAGAAGGATCAAGATCTTAGTATGGCCTAGTGTATGTTCAGCCTCAGACATAGAATCATAGAATCAGTCAGGGTTGGAAGGGACCACAAGGATCATCTAGTTCCAACTCCCCTGCCATGCCCAGGAACAGCCTACCCTAGATCAGGCTGTCCACAGCCTCATCCAGCCTGGCTGCAAACACCTCCAGGGATGTGGCCCCAACCACCTCCCTGGGCAACCCATTCCAGGCTCTCACTATTCTTATCAAAGCATTGTACCTCTTTGTGCCTCTAACCTCCCAGCAGCTGAGCTCAGAACTGTACTGATCATAGAATCATAGAATCATAGAATGGTTTAGGTTGGAAGAGACCTCAAAGATCATCCAGTTCCAACCCCCCTGTGCCATAGGCAGGGACACCTCCCACTAGAACAGGACGCTCAAGACCTCATCCAGCCTGGCCTTGAACACATCCAGGGAGGGAGCAGCCACAACCTCCCTGGGCAACCTGTTCCAGTGTCTCGCCACCCTCACTGTGAAGAACTTTCGAGTTTAAATATCCCCTCTGCCAGTTTGAACCCATTCCCCCTCATCCTGTCATTACAAGAACTTGTGAACAGTCCCTCCCCAGCCTTCCTGTAGGCCCCCTTCAGATACTGGAAGGTTGCTCTAAGGTCTCCTCGAAGCCTTCTCTTCTCCACGCTGAAAAGCCTCAACTCTCTCAGCCTGTCCTCATAGCAGAGGTGCTCCAGCCCTCTGATGATTTTCATAACAAGAAGCTACTACGTTTCTGTTCCAGATTTACTATAACTCACCTCTGAACTTCAACTATTTACAGAATTCTATTTAGAAACTCTTGGAGATAATGGGCTTATTTGCTAACCTAAATGTAAAGCTTTAGGGAGTGAGGGGAACTCAGCAGCTCACAGATAAACACCCATCCTATTACCCAGGCTTTCACTGAGGAGTAACCTTGCACCTGACATGCTAGGAGCAGCCTGCCATAGCCAGAAATGTTTGTACAAATGGGGTGTGCCACGGTAAACCAGCACTTAGCAGCTCAGCAGGTAACTTTGTTCAGTGTTAATTACACAAAGTATGTTTGTGGGGTGAAGGGCAGAACAAACACTGAAGTTTTTTTTTTTACCAGAGAGACTGCCTGGCCATGGAATGAGAAGGAGCAGTAGTTCCTTTCTTCAAGAAAGGAGTATAAGAGGAGCACTGGAACAAGCTGCCCACAGAGGTTGTGGAGTCTCCTTCTTTTAAAGACTTTCAAGACTCCTCTGGATGTGTCCCTGTGTGACCTACCCTAGCTGATCCTGTTTTGGCAGGGAGGCTGAGCATTGATAATCTCCAGAGGTCTCTTCCAACCCCTACCATTCCATGATTCACTGTCTGGCTACCAATATTTCAGGTGTTCCACAATTTTACATTCATTACAGGGATTTACACTGCTTTAATGATTCTCTTTTTTTTTTTTCCCCTAACGAAATAGCCCATTCTATTTCCTTGCTTTGTCATTGCAATAGAGTCAAAAGTAGTGTTTCACACAAATCAAGTAATTCCTGCTCATAAAGAAAAGAGAAGTTCTTGGAAACAGATTATTGGAAACCTAAATGAGGTGGTTGGTTTTTGGTTTTGTTTTTTTTTTTTCACTTGGACTTTGAAGGAAATCAAACAAACATAAAAATCAAAACACTGCCAGAAGTTGGGAATAGTTTCCTCTTTAACCCAAAACCCACAACCAAGACAAGCATTGGTCAAAAGCCAGTCCAGATCTTCCAAAAGACTTGAAAATCTCAGGGAGCTTGTGGCAGGCTTAAGGTTAATACTGAAAGCCACCAACCTGATGAGTTTTCTGCAGCTCTAGGAAGGTGGGAAGGCAGAAAAAAGGGAAGAGAATTGTGGCTTCCTTAGAAAGCCTGGCTGAATGTGGTCACCATGCAAGGTAAACATTTGTGAGTGCTGAGGCCCTTCGCTAACCACAGGGCTGCTTGTACCTGGTCTCAAAGAAACAATCCAACTTCGAGTCTTTGCTCTCAGGCTTTACTGAATGAAAGCCAAGGAAAGCCTTTCTTCAGGCCTTTCAGGAAGGGATGGCCTTTCACTGGGTTTGCTCAGGATCTGGTTAAATAAGGGTTGTCTACCTAGAATCATAGAATGGTTTAGGTTGGAAGAGACCTTAAAGATCATCCAGTTCCAACCCCCTGCCATAGGTGAGAACACCACCCACTGGATCAGGATGCTCAAGACCTCATCCAGCCTGGCCTTGAACACATCCAGGGAGGGAGCAGCCACAACTTCCCTGGGCAACCTGTTCCAGTGCCTCACCACCCTCACTGTGAAGAACTTCCTCCTAACATCCCATTTAAATCTCCCTTCTGCCAGTTTAAACCCATTCCCCCTCGTCCTGTCATTACAAGACCTTGTGAATAGTCCCTCCTGTAGCCCCCCTTCAGATAGTGGAAGGCTACTATAAGGTCTCCTTGAAGCCTTCTCTTCTCCACAGATGCCATTTCACAAAAGGCCTGGGGTATGGGAAGTGAACACAAACAAACAAATGAAAGGCAAGGAAATGTAGAGAGGTGAAAAATATTTGTTTCAAACTAATAAGCTCTCCTTCAGACCCTGTTTATCTGAGGGCTATGTACGGTCATGATTTACACACAACAGTTATCTATTGTGTGCAGTTTTGGAGCCCCAGCACAAGAAGGACGTGGAACTGTTGGAGGGAGTCTAGAGCAGGGACACAAAGGTGCTGAGAGGGCTGCAGCAGCTCTGCTATGAGGACAGGCTGAGAGAGTTGGGACTTTTCAGCCTGGAGAAGAGAAGGCTTTGAGGAGACCTTAGAGCAACCTTCCAGTATCTGAAGGGGGCTTACAGGAGGGCTGGGGAGGGACTGTTCACAGGGTCTTGTAATGACAGGACGAGGAGGAATGGGTTCAAACTGGCAGAGGGGAGATTTAAACTAGATGTTAGGAGGAAGTTCTTTGCAGTGAGGGTGGTGAGAGACTGGAACAGGTTGCCCAGGGAAGTTGTGGCTGCTCCCTCCCTGGAGGTGTTGAAGGCCAGGCTGGATGAATTCTTGAGCGACCTGTTCTAGTGGGAGGTGTCCCTGCCTATGGCACAGGGACGTTGGAACAGGATGATCTCTGAGGTCTCTTCCAACCTAAACCATTCTATGACTCTATGATCATCGACAAGGCACAGCTGACACAGAGCAGGAGGCCAGATCCTCACTGCTCCTCACCCAGGAGCACCTCATTTAGCATCTGATGGTGCAAGAGAAGTAATGTCAAAGCTTCATGGCCAAGCAATGATGCATGGCGAGCGGTGACTTTTGCCAGCAAGCAGAGCGCATTGCTAGGGAGAATAGTTATAAAACACGGTGGAGTTTCATTTATTGAAAGCTTGGTATCAATATGGATGGAATAAATGAGTTTTGGTAGAAAGGTCAAAAGGGATTATTGCAGGGAAGAAAGCAAGCAGGCAGCAATTTTTTCTGTGAGCTCTCCTCTGAGTCACTTTCACTCAGACATATGGAAGAACTTCAAAATTTTATTAAGAGCTGAGTACATTGTTTAGAAACTAAACATTTAATCACTTACAGCAGGAAGCAAGGGGGGGAAAAAAAGACCAATTTTTTTTTTTTCCTGTGATTTTCTTTCTGTCTGCAGTTTTTGTACAACTTCAACTTCCATTTTTTCCCACTTTAACCACAGATGTTTGCTGCAAAACCGCAGATGCTTTCTGGTTACAAAAAAAATATTTCTGGTTGAGTATTCTATTATTAATTCACATAAATTACTTTTCTATTTGGAACAGGGAGGAGTAGCACATCTCCTTCGGGCTTACTCTTTTTTTTGATGTTACCAATGGGGTCTGGCTTAACTTGGCATCATTTCCCAACTATCAAGGAAGAATTAGTTGTGACAGAAGGAGAGGAAATGGCCTCAAGTTGCAACAGGAGTGGTTTAGGTTGAATATTGGAAGAAACTTCCTGACCGAAAGGGTTCTCAAAGGCTGCAATGGGGGGGTGGTTGAATCCCCATACCTAGAGATAGAATAGAATAGAATGGAATGGAATGGAATGGAATGGAATGGAATGGAATGGAATGGAATGGAATGGATTGGGATGGAATAAGCCATGTTGGAAGATGTTTAAAAGCCACAGAGACGTGGTGCTAAGGGACATGGTTTAAACCCAGACTTGGTAGAAGTTGCTCTTGATAATCTCAAAGGTCTTTTCCAATTGAAACAATTCTTTGATGGTCTAATTTAATGTAAACAAGGTCCAGTTGATTTCCATAGCAGGCCCTCTGCTTTTCTGACAGAGTTGAGTATGTTACTCAAGACACAGTATCCCATGGTAAGAAGATTGAAAACCCTTTCTACCTGACGCCCACCTGGGTTAACTTTTCACACTGGCTCCAGTGGGAATAGTATCAAATCTTCATACTGTCAACAGCTGTCAACAGAGGCCAGGAGAACAAGAATTAGCCTGTTGCAAACTGTGCCAGTACTACCCAGACACTGCTGGCAGCAGAAATGACACCACATTAGCACAGGTTTATTTGTGTCAGACAGAAGCTCTGCAAAGGATTCTGTGATCCTGTGAACAAACCAGATATTTCACTTCTGCCCAGTCTCCCATGCTCAGGAAAAGTGCATCTGGACGTTGAGGCACTTTGTCCAGGCAGGTTGGCATAGATCCCAGGAGGTGTTCAAAAAACATGTAGACATGGCAGATGGGAACATGGTTTACTGGGCATGGTGGTGTTGGGTTGAATGTTTCTCTGGATGAAGCTAGAGGCCTTTTCCAGCCTTAATGATTCTGTCATTCCCTCATATCCACTTGTGGTGCAGAGTCTCTGAAAGCAGCTTTCAGGCAGGAGAGACAGAGAATGTCCCTGATTAACCCTACAGAGCCCCATTCCTGAGGACCTGTCTGGCTGTTCCCCCTCTATCTTCCTGGCCTCTCCACTGTATTTATTGCAGTGATTGTATTTATTGACTGGGCTGTATTTATTACACTCCCTTCTCCTTCATCCCACTGCTATTTTACAACAGTTTAATCAGCAGCAGATTTGGGAGTGCCCAACTTTATCTACCTTATTAAGCACCTGAGCTTTGTGCAAGAGTCTAGGATGCAGAAAGCACCACCTATGCTCTGACAGAGCCACTCAGCAATTTCCTCTTCTCCATCCTGGATGGAATGCTCACTCCTACAGCACCTCCCAACTCTGGGACTACAGCCAGCCCTGAGGCTCCTTTGCCTGCTGCTTCTCTTGCCCAGCTAGAAAATGCAAACTGCTCCACCTCATAGGCAGTTTCTTTCTCCCAAAATAAGAGTAAGACTTTAGAGGAGCAGCTAAGGGAGCTGGGATTGCTTAGTCTGGTGAAAGGGAGCTGAGAGAGACCACCTCACTCTGATAAAAGGTTACAGATAGGTGGGTGTTGGTCTCTTGTCACAAGTCACAATTGATAGGACAAGAGGAACTGGCATCAAGTTGCACTAGGAGAGATTTAGGTTAGACATTAGGACAAACTTCTGTACCAAAAGGGTTCTCATGCACTGGAACAGGCTGCTCAGGGAATTATTTGACTCCCCATACCTGGATATATTTAGAAGTCATCCTGGTGTCGTGCTCAAGGATATGGTGTAGTAGTGGCCCTGGAAGAGTTAGATAATGGTTGGGCTTGATCTTGGAGGTCTTTTTTCAACTCTGATGATTTTGTGATTCCATGAAAAATAATGTTCCCAGCTGTTATTCCTCTTATAGCATGCAAGCTCGATAGTGATTGCATTTGCATTATCTTAACACTGCCAATCTCCACAGAGCTTTCTTCTCCTCTTCTGATCTACTCATAGTAAAAGAGGTCTCAGAGGTCTTTTACTCATAGTAAAAGTAAGTCTCAGGCAAATCCATGTTTCTGAAGTAAGCTATCAGTGTCCTTCTCTCACAGCTCAGTGGAAAGCAAACAGTTACTGTCAGCCCTCAGAAACCTGAATAAAGCTTTGTTAAGGGGCCCTCTGTCTTTATTTTTGGCCTGGGTGTGGCATGGAAAAAACAATATTTACCATCTCAGTAGCTGTGCCCTTTGTGTATTTGTTTCCATCTTCTCTTTCCCCACGTGAATTCAGCAGATGTTGCACGGCATGATATCAGCTCTGCGTTTCTGCTGTCGGAGAAGGCGCGTGTCAGTAGTGAGCAGGCAATCTCTGTGCAGCAAAGACACGGAGGCAACCGCCAGGCACCGGTTCCCTACGTGACTAAAGACCAAAACCGCCACAAGATTTCATTTGCAATGTAAATGAAGCAAAAGTTACAGTCCTGAGCCCTGGACTGAAGGCCTCCAGGGGCCTGAGAAGCTACAGCCAGCCATATACGAGGTCCAATTTCTTTCTTTCACGTCTCTTTTGAAATTAGAATCACTTGGGAATGTTTCCCGTTGCATTGGATGAGTGCACAGAGATCGCTGAAAGGTTAAGTCCGTATTTACCGATATACATTAAAATCTAATTGCTCAGTGCCATTATCCAAGCTCAATCATCCAATTAATTACCTTCTATAAAAAACATTTCTGTTCACTTTATGTTTGCACAGAGCACAAACATACAGCTCTGCTAATGCACAGATGATCAAAAAGCCCCAGAGACAGTTTAAGAAAGCAGAGCAAAGGCAAGGACAAAGAGCTCGATGCTAAGGGCAAGGCCAGCTCGGTGCTTTCTCAGCCAACACCAGCACCAAGTATTCATCAAAGAGTTTTCTTTCAATTCTTTGCCATTCTTCCATGATGAAGCTTTACAGTGGCACTGCTGAAATCAGACTGGGCATGAGGAGGAAGTTCTTCAGAATGAAATCAGACTGGACATGAGGAGGAAGTTTTTCACCATGAGAGTGGTGAGAGCCTGGAATGGGTTGCCCAGGGAGGTGGTTGGGGCCACGTCCCTGGAGGTGTTTGCAGCCAGGCTGGATGAGGCTGTGGGCAGTCTGATGTAGGGTAGGGAGGGTGTCTCTGGGCATGGCGGGGGGGTTGAAACTAGATGATCCTTGTGGTCCCTAACTGATTCTATGATTCTGATTCTAAATCAATGCAGCTGGACTTCCCTCCTGGAGAGTGAGAGAGCACCTATCTAGCTCAGAGCATGTAGTTACCCACATTGGCTTATTGGCTTCAGAAGCAAGCAGCCAAATCAACCTGCTGGCTTTGGACAAGAAGCAGAATTGGAAGCCAAGTCTCCCAAACACTCCAAAAGCCAAGTATAAAGACAAACACCCTTTCAAAGCTACCTCTAGAGACAAACGCTCGTTCAACATTCATCTTTGTATCAGGAACATTCGCGTCATGGTGCAGAACGTCAGACAAGTCAGTAAATAAAGTTCTAGCACACAGGCAACAGGTATTTGCTTTATGATAGAGCTACCAGGCACACTGTTACGACTATTAATAATATGTTGTGAATTATTAATAAATATTTTAATGAATATTATTTTTTATTATTAATATTTGAAAATTTGGGGAAAATTCCCTGAGATTCTTTGGATGTTCGTTCGATGAGAAGCAATTACACAAAGGTTATTTATAAACACAGCATTAAAAGAGTTTAAACGGTCAGAACTTGGAAAATAGGGGCCTAGTAACAGGGAAAATTCTAACTAAGCCAGACTCACAGATGCAGTAGATACAAAGTGTCCCGGGAGAGGAGGAGGAAAGATTTGCCTTGCCTCTGGCTGCTGGTGCAAAACTGCAATGCATGCTGCAAACTGCTGGCTGCTGTGAAAGAGCTGCAAATAGGCCTCCAGACCCAGTGAAAGGCAGCAGGAAAAAGGGGACAGGGGCTCTAAATCACCCCCTTAAATGCACTATTTTGAAAGGTGAAGCTGGCCAATGGGCACTAGCATCCATTATTTTGGCCAATGTATTCAAAGTCCTGTGCCTAGGTGTAGTGGTTTAGGCAGTTACCTGCCCCCCCACCTTTTATAAACCCCAGCTAGGACTCAGAAACACTGGAAGTTGATAAATGAAGCTTTATATTTACAGCAACACACAATATACAAGCAAATATTTACAAGGTATAACAGATATTTACAGATATATACAGTGAAAAGGTAAAACAGAAACACCACACCCCTCCCAGAGACCAAAATTCCCAAGAGAGGGTAACCCAACACCCCCTACCACCTTTCTCCCCTTCCCCAGTCTTATCTCACCACCTGTTGATGCTGCAGATAAGCTGAAGTAGATCGGCCAGGGGGGTTAGTAGCAGGAAAGTAGTAGAATTACTCTGAATTAACTACCAAGACAAAGAGACAAAGGAGACCATGCAAGAGAAGCAGCCGCAGTGCAGAACGGACAGAAGCCGTCTGCTATCTGGTTGTTTTGAGAATGGTTCTTAAAAACAACTTTCTCTCTCAGTAAAACTCTGATGAAGTAGCACACTGTGTTTACCTCTCTCAGCCAATAGTCTAATTTGTCACTCAAATTCTCCACTTAGCTCAAACCAACACACTAGGTGACTAAAGGCCCCAGCAGTTGAGGGGCAGTACAACACACCTGACTTTGTCGTGTGCCAAGCAGTTAGCCTTTGGGGCCTTATTGGGCCAAAACGCTCCCTTGTTTTGCTCAACACCTGGACCTTGCTACAGGAGGAGGAGAGCAGGGGTTTGAACTAATTTGGCAGGATTTATGCTCTACCAGAACACACACTGGTTAGAGTCACAGCAGAAGCTCTCTGCTGAAAATGTCAGCCTGCTCTTAGCATAGAGCATCCCAAGCAACTCCACTGCTGAAGCACAGCCATCACAGAACTGTGGAACAGTTTGGGTTGGAAGGGATCTTCAAGATCATCTAGTTCCAACTCCCCTTCCACTAGCCCAGATTGCTCAAGGCTCTGTCCAACCTGGCCTTGAACACTCCATCCAGCAGACCAGACCTCATAGTGTAATTTTTATTGGCAATTTCTGCGGATAAAGGCCATTCTCTTGCACAGGGTTAAGAGAAAGAAGGAGATAAATAAATATCCTCAAGCTGGCTCAATGCCAGACAACACTAAGTCTCCCAAGACAATGTAGACTCTGTAGCTTTCAAGTCTTGCTCTACTGAGAGGCTGAAAAAGGTCGGGAATGCAATCAAGATGAGCAGTTCACTAATCCAGCAGAAATGCAGCTGTATTTCACTGCTATCTCATCATTATCAGATCTGAGCCACATTTGGACCTCCTTAATGTGGTGTCAATACGTTGGATGTGCCTCATTTTGAGAAATAATTATTGTACTTATAACACAAAACCTCTTTGCTCCTGCTCACAGAATCGTTGTGACTAATCATTCCCTTAGCCACCCATCATCACTCAATGTCTGTGCAGGAAATTGGTTTAAAATAAGCAACTGGAAGAGTTCACCTGCACTCTCAACAGCTCTAGACTGAATTTTCTCCATGATTTACACATTAATTAAGTGCTGTGTTCAAAAGGGAAGAAACCCCCTTTGAACCAAGGAGAACTTCTGTAAGTGAGAAAGTCACACGGCGTAAAAGGGTCTTTATTAAGGTATTTTAGCAGAGGCTCTTGTGGCTGTCAGAGTTTTCTGTATTTTTCTGTGTTAAAAGGTTTATGATTGATTTTCACAGTACTTTGTAACTGTGGCCCAAATAATCATCTCCTTTTCTGCTCTCTGCTGACCGTTTTTATGTGAAATGTTCAGAAATAATGAAGCTTTAAAAATAAAAAACAAAACAGAAACCTCACTCCAGCCTCCTTTCAGGGAGTTGTAGAGCAATGAAGTCTCCCCTCAGCCTCCTCTTCTCCAGACTAAACAAACTCAGTTCCCTCAGCTTCTCCTCACCAGACCTTCACTCCAGACCTGTCATCAGCTTTGTCACCCTTGTTGGACTTATTCCAGCACCTGTGTTTCTTCTACTGATGGCCCCTATACTGAACCCAGCAAATCATAGAATCATAGAATGGTTTAGGTTGGAAGAGACCTCAAAGATCATCCAGTTCCAAACCCCCTGTGCCATAGGCAGGGACACCTTCCACTAGAAGAGGTCACTCAAGGCCTCATCCAACCTGGCCTCGAACACCTCCAGGGAGGCAGCAGCCACAACCTCCCTGGGCAACCCGTTTCAGTCTCTCACCACCCTCACTGTGAAGAACTTCCTCCTAACATCCCATTTAAATCTCCCCTCTGCCAGTTTAAACCCATTACTCCTCATTCTGTCATTACAAGACCTTGTGAACAGTCCCTCCCCAGCCCTGCTGTAGGCCCTTTTTAGATACTGGAAGGCTACTATAAGGTCTCTGCAAAGCCTTCTCTTCTCCAGGCTGCAGAGCCCCAACTCTCTCAGCCTGTCCTCATAGCAGAGCTGCTGCAGCCCTCTGAGCATCTTCATCGCCCTCCTCTGGACTGCCTCCAACAGTTCCATGTCCTTCTTAATGTCAGTTGACAGCAGCATAGTCATGGCAGGTACCCTTCTGAGCAAGGCACCTGTACAACCACATTATCCAAAGCAATTTTTTAAGATAAGCAAAGGGTGTGTGCCTTAGCCCAAACACCATGTCCTGTGCACAGCATTCTGACTCTCAGACCTGCTAGCAGCCGTGAATTTGGGGAAGAGGCTGAGCTCTTAATTCGTGCTGTTCTCTTTCAGTCTTGCCAGAAAAATACATATTTAGGCTGTGGGTCATACCTACTCCTCTGTGTAGGGTTCACTTTGAGTAGCAGTAACAAGCCAAAGATGTGATTCTCACAGATTCAAGCTATTTATAAACAGGTTTCAGTGCCTTTTCCTTCTGCTTACATTCCAATTTGAAGATCTAGTAATAACTTCCCAGAAGATTTTCCATTCTGCCAGCCATACAAAATCCTTTCCCCCACCCCTGTATCTATCTACTTAAATTTTCTGTGAAACAGTGAAATCAACATCAACTCTTTTCCCTGTCAGTTCTGTCTGCCCTTCAAGGATCTAGTTTCATGTTTTTCTTTTCAGTTGCCACTCATGTTCCAACCCAAATCATTCTATGATTCCACAATTCTGTGTTAAATTGCCTTTGTCACACGACTTTAAAGGTGCAAACCATTGATTCTTCTATCTTATGAAATTATTTCCCACCTTCTATATCATTCCAGCCCAATGCAAAAAAATACAAACCTGCAAAAAAAACCCCAACTTTCATGAGGCCAATATTTGAGATGAGCCCCAGAAACATGACTTGCTGCAAATCTGTGGCTTGCACTGCTCCAACAGCTGCGTTAAATGAGCATTTGTCAGGATAAAGCCAACTTGACTGAATTTCTCTGAGCATATTTAGGACAGATAACCCAGCAGTGGGATGCTCTTTGTGTTAAAGGGCTGCTGTTGTTCAGCATCATAGAGTCATAGAATCAGTCAGGGTTGGAAGGGACCACAAGGATCATCTAATTCCAACCCCTCTGCCATGCCCAGGGACACCCTACCCTAGATCAGGCTGCCCACAGCCTCATACAGCCTGGCCTTAAGCACTTCCAGGGATGTGGCCCCAACCACCTCCCTGGGCAACCCATTCCAGGCTCTCACCACTCTCATGCTGAAGAACTTCCTCCTCACATCCAGTCTGAAACTCCCAACCTCCAGCTTTGTTCCATTCCCCCTAGTCCTGTTACTCCCTGAGAGCCTAAAAAGCCCTTCCCCAGCTTTTCTGTAGGCACCCTTCAGATACTGGAAGGCCACAAATAGGTCACCTGGGAGGCTCCTCTTATCCAAACTGAACAGCTCCAACTCTTTCAGTCTGTCCTCATAGCAGAGGACAGACTCTGAGCATCTTTGTGGTCCTTCTCTGGACATGCTCCAGCATGTCCACATCCCTCTTGTAATAGGTGCTCCAAAACTGGACACAGTACCCCAGGTGAGGTCTCACCTGCACAGAGCAGAGCGGGAGAATCACCTCCCTTGACCTGCTGGCCACATGCCGTGGAACAGCCTAGATTTGTACCTTCTGCTCTCAACATGAAATAGAGTTAATCATAGACTGAGGATCCTTAGTTCAGTAAAACAGATTATTTGGTTTTTTTTCCTCATCTGTTCAATCTTATTTTACCTTATATTCCTCCAGCCTGCAATAATCTTCTGCCCACAGAGCTGAGGGTGCAGTGCAGTGCTAGCATACCTGAGCAGCTCACCTAGACACCGGCACAGATTCTCTAACACAAGGACAGAGTCCATCAGAAGCCCCCCTTTTTTTTTAGGTTTGGCCTTCAGTTTCCTAATCTATGTAAATTTCTGATGTTGTCATGCAGGATTTGCACTTTATCCAGGTTGGTTTGGCATTCTGTGGCATCTCCGTGGCATTCCCAGTAAAGAGCATAATATCCAAAGCCTTTTGAGTTCCAGGAGATAATACAAGGTTGCTCGAGAATAAGGTTCTGCAAACTTTGTGAAAGGAACTACAGGTGTAAATATACTACAGCCACTACAGCCATGCTCCCTCTCCTGAGAAGAAAAAGTTAATGCCATCAAGCCCTGCAGATTCCAGAGTCCTTTGTACTTTGGGCTGGAAAAGGTCTCTAAGATTATCGAGTCCAACCATCAACCTAAGACCACCATGGACATTAAACAGTGTCTCAAATTGCCACGTACACATGATTCTTGAACACCTCCAGGAATTCTGACTCCACCACCTCCCTGGACAGCCTGCTCCAATGCCTGACCACTCTTTCACTAAAGAAATTTTTCTTAATATCCAACCTGAGGAGGAAGTTCTTCACCATGAGAGTGGTGAGGCCCTGGAATGGGTTGCCCAGGGGCGTGGTTGGGGCCACTTCCCTGAAGGTGTTCAAGGCCAGGCTGGATGAGGCTGTGGGCAGCCTGATCTAGGGTAGGGTGTCCCTGGGCATGGCAGAGGGGTTGAAACTAGGTGATCTTTGTGGTCCCTTCTAGCCCTGACTGGTTTTATGATTCTAAGATGCCTTGCTCAGAAGAGTACCTGCCATGAGTATGCATGGCAAGGGGGGTTGGAACTAGATGATCCTTGTGGTCCCTTCCAACCCTGACTGATTCTATGATTCTATGACCTTAAACCTTTCCTGGCACAAATTTCAGGCCATTTCCTCTTGTTCTATCACCTGATACTAGGTAGAGGAGACCAACCCCCACCTTCAAAACTTCTTTATCACACAGCTCTCACACAGCACATTTGACAGAAGGAAAATCAAGCCGAAGTTGGCGAAGATCCCATTCATTTATGCCAAGAAAATCCCACACAATTTGGAATTAATCAATAGCACAGAAATGCCCTCCTACCTACCACATGGAGCCCAGTCTCCAAAAATCTGCAGTCTCTCTCTCTCTAGAGCGGTATTTGAAACAAACCTGTTTGCAGAACTTGCTTCACCCTCCTCCCATGCCACCTTCCTACACCGAGAGATCTTTTGCTACTTTCCTCCCATAGGGAAAAAAAATAAAATAACATACCTATGTGGAAAAAAAAGAAAGGTAGAGCATCATAAAGCCTGGGAAAGCCTGATGTGAGAAAATCTTCTCCTGGCTGAGCCAATACAATTTTCTCCTGCTAAGAAAAACTGCAAAAAGGCAATGCAAAAAAAAAAAAAAAAAAAAAAGCAGCAGCACAAAAAAAGACTTAGCAGGGGGGTCAATGAGCCCTTTTCAAAGGCTTGGNGCAGTGGTGTCAATGAGCCCTTTTCAAAGGCTTGGTAACAAAGAGAAACAGAAACGGGGTCTGGGCTTCACCTTTCTTCTTTCTCCAGGCATTTCTTTTGCTTTCCAGGAGGCCTGAAGTTCTCTTTGTGGAAGCAAAGATTGCAATTGATTGCCACAAAGCTTTCAGTGAATGGTCTTCTGGAAGCATCCAGGTGAGATGCCTGGAAGACTCTGTGGTGTTTGTTATTCACAGCTTGCAATTACCCAGCTCCCATAATACTTCAGGCCTTTTGTTCCCTCCTCTTTCCTTGCAGGGTTTCCCCATCTGAGTGCTTTGCCTCGGAGTTTTCTTCAGGGTTTTGTTGTTTCTTTTTTCCATACTCTCCCGTTTGTGTTACAGCAGCATCTGGAGGCACCAGAAGTGCTAAAAGCCTCATTGCTCTGGCTGTCAGGAGGACACCTCATAAAATAAAGCCTATTGAAATGTTTAATCAATTACCTGGACACATCCAGATTGGATCCATGCTTCTGGCACCTGCTTGCTTTAGGGAGATCAAGGAAGCATAATGCAAGAATCATAGAATCATGGAATGGTTTAGGTTGGAAGAGACCTCAAAGATCATCCAGTTCCAACCCCCCTGTGCCATAGGCAGGGACACCTCCCACTAGATCAGGTCACTCAAGACCTCATCGAGCCTGGCCTTGAACACATCCAGGGAGGGAGCAGACACAACCTCCCTGGGCAACCTGTTCCAGTGCCTCACCACCCTCACTGTGAAGAATTTCTTCCTAACATCCTGCCAATTTGAACCCATTCCTTCTCGTCCTGTCATTACAAGACCTTGTGAACAGTCCCTTCCCAGCCCTCCTGTAGGCCCCCCTCAGATACTGGTAGGCTGTTATAAGGTCTCCTCGAAGCCTTCTCTTCTCCAGGCTGAGAAGTCCCAACTCTCTCAGCCTGTCCTCATAGCAGAGGTGCTGCAGCCCTCTCAGCATCTTTGTGGGCCTCCTCTGGACTCTCTCCAGCAGTTCCATGTCCTTGTGTTGGGGCTCCAGAACTGCACACAGTACTCCAGGTGGAGTCTGACAAGAGTAGAGTAAAGGGGCAGAATCCCCTCCCTTGCCCTGCTGGTAATGCTGCTGTTGCTGCAGCCCAGCACACAGTTGCTGTCTGGGCTGCGTGTGCACACTGTTGGCTCATGTTGAGCTTCTCATCCACCCAGACCCCCAGGTCCTTTTCCTCAGAGCTGTTTGCTTTTCAGTAAGGAATCCCTGAGAAATAAACACGGCTGGTTTTTAATCCCTATTGATTAGGAGCACTTAACCACAGTGCCCCAAAATCCCACCTGTTGGGTGACATCAGGATTTTATTTATGTTACGTAATGTGTGGTGGCCACTGCCTCATGTGGCTCCAGCAGTGGATTCTGGTGTCAGCGCTGTGCAGAATGAAGTGCTTCAAGATGTGCCAGGTTGGATATTAGGAAAAAATTCTTTACTGAAAAGGGTGGTCAGGCATTGGCTGTCCAGGGAGGTGGTGGAATCACCATCCCTGAAGGTGTTAAAAACTGTGTAGACATGGCGTTTGGAGACATGGTTTAGTGGGCGTGGTGGGGCCGGGTGGCAGTTTGTGATCTTAGAGGGTTTTTTCCCAACCTTAACGATTCTGTGATTCTATGACCTGGGCTCAGAGCTCACCCAGAGCAGCAGGGACCCTTCAAGATCAAGGAAACACCAGATTTTTTCAACCCTGAATTTATTTGAATAATGTGGCTGTCAACATAGCTGTGCCAACCAGATCCTGGGCTGCATCAGGAGATATGTGGCCAGCAGGTCAAGGGAGGTGATTCTTCCCCTCTACTCAGCCCTGGTGAGATCCCACCTGGAGTACTGCATCCATTTCTGGAGCTGCTATTATAAGAGGGATGTGGACATGCTGGAGTATGTCCAGAGAAGGGCCACGAGGATGCTCAGAGGGTTGAAGCACCTCTGCTATGAGGACAGACTGAAAGAGTTGGAGCTGTTCAGTTTGGAGGAGGCTCCCAGGGTGACCTTATTGTGGCCTTCCAGTTTCTGAAGGGGGTCTACAAGAAAGCTGGGGAGGGACTTTTTAGGCTCTCAGGTAGTGATAGGACTAGGAGGAATGGAGGAAAGCTGGAGGTGGGGAGATTCAGATTGGATGTGAGGAGGAAGTTGTTCAGCATGAGAGTGGTGAGCGCCTGGAATGGGTTGCCCAGGGGGGTGATTGGGGCCACTTCCCTGGAGGTGTTTGCAGCCAGGCTGGATGAGGCTGTGGGCAGCCTGATGTAGGGTAGGGTGTCCCTGGGCATGGCAGAGGGGTTGGAACTAGATGATCCTTGTGGTCCCTTCTAACCCTGACTGATTCTATCATTCTAAGATGCCTTGCTCAGAAGAGTACCTGCCATGAGTATGCTGCTGTCAAGTTTAATAACAGGACTTTAGAGATCTACACAGATTTTGAAGGGCAAAATCTTATACATAAAAGAAACTAATATCCCTCACATCTAAATGAGAACTTGGGGAATTTTTCTGCTGTGATGTGGCATTTGACCGCTGCCAGAGCTGGGCTGGAGCTGTGTCCCATGGATCACTCCTGCACTCCACCCACTGCTGGGGCAACAGAGAGCAGAGGCAGGCAGCGCCAGCAGGAAAGCCACAAACAGTCTGCTGGGTGTGAGCAGGCCTCTTAATCACAAAGCTGTCCTCCCTCAATCATTGCTCCACCCAAATATTAATGGTTACCACCTGTTCCCTCCTGTTTGAGCTGTGCCTATGGAGACATCCTTTCCATGTTCCTTCTCCACCTGTAAAACTTTCTATTATCTTTTAAAAAGTAATAAATGGAGGGAAAAAAACAGCATCAGAAGATCTTTCCTGATAGCTTAACCTAGGCAAACTTTATTTCTTTTCTGCATGATGTGCCATATATTATAGAATCACAGAATGATAGAGGCTGGAAGGGACCTCTGGAGATCATCTGGTCCAACCCTCTTGCTGAAGCAGGATTACCTAGAGTGGGTTGCACAGGAATGTGTCCAGACAGGTTTGAAATAACTCCAGACAAGTGAGACTCCGCAGCCAGCCTGAGCATCTCCAGAGCTCCAGCAAGTTGCCCAGGGAGTTTGTGGCTGCTTCCTCCCTGGAGGTGTTGAAGGCCAGGCTGGATGAGGTCTTGAGCATCCTGATCTAGTGGGAGGTGTCCCTGCCTATGGCATGGGGTTGGAACTGGATGATCTTTGAGGTCCCTTCCAACCTAAACCATTCTATGATTCTATGAATTAATTCTTCTTAAGTTCAAATTAAACCTGCTGTGTTCTGGCCTCATTGTGATGAGGTGAGGATGGGCTCCCAGAGAAGGAGATATTTTGGCTTTTTCACCCTGTGCTTTCTGCCATATTACCTCTTAAAATCCTTCAAACGTATTGAGCTCATAATTTTGTATTTTCATAGAATCATAGAATGGTTTAGGTTGGAAGAGACCTCAAAGATCATCCAGTTCCAACCCCCCTGTGCCATAGGCAGGGACACTTCCCACTAGATCAGGTCGCTCAAGACCTCATCCAGCCTGGCCTTGAACACCTCCAAG
>VWZI01005980.1:222905-253780 GCA_013396835.1 Psilopogon haemacephalus
CTAGGAGGAATGGAGCAAAGCTGGAGGTGGGGAGGTTCAGATTGGATGTGAGGAGGAAGTTCTTCACTATGAGAGTGGTGAGAGCCTGGAATGGGTTTCCCAGGGAGGTGGTTGGGGCCACATCCCTGGAGGTGTTTAAAGCCAGGCTGAATGAGGCTGTGGGCATGGCAGGGGGGGTTGGAACTAGATGATCCTTGTGATGCCTTCCAACCCTGACTGATTCTATGATTCTATGATCTTATGATTCTAAGTCCCACTACAAACTTGGAGCCTTAAAGGCTGCATATGTTATCCCAAGCCATAAGTGAATGCTGAGCACATTGGGATTCTTTCAGCCACAAATGCACATAATGACAATTATTTCAAACCTTGCAATGCAGGAGTCATGTTCAACTAATTATAGCTCAGAACATTTTGCTACTATATCTACTCAAAAAGAAATGAAACACCATTACTCAAAGCTCCCCAGCTTTTGTAGCCTTCAGCACAATACAATTCCTACCTCCATGGCCCCAATCTTTACTATTAAGCCATTTATAGAAGTTAGGGTTTGGGTGAATCTCTGCTCTTCTGACAGGATTGGAGGTGTCATGTGTTAATTAAAGAGATTTTTTCTCCTCACAGTCAGCCTGCCATCTCCTCTCTCTCTCTCTATAGCCCATGATATGAAGTCAGCCTTTTCTATTCACAAGGTCTTGTAATGACAGGACGAGGGGGAATGGGTTCAAACTGGCAGAGGGGAGATTGAAACTGGATTTTAGGAGAAAGCTCTTCACAGTGAGGGTGACGAGACACTGGAACAGGTTGCCCAGGGAGGTTGTGGCTGCTCCCTCTCTGGATGTGTTCAAGGCCAGGCTGGATGAGGTCTTGAGCGTCCTGATTTAGTGGGAGGTGTCCCTGCCTATGGCACAGGGGGCTGGAACTGGCTGATCTTTGAGGTCTCTTCCAACCTAAACCATTCTATGATTCTATGATTTCCACATCCTCAGAAAGATGACTGGAGGAAAATCCCATTTCTACAGGTGGCTCTCCAGGGCTCTTTGCCAGCCAAAGGAGCTTATGACAGTGAGTTACACTCTTCAAAAACCTCACAAAATTTTGGATCTAATTTAGATATTGCTTTGTCTGAAAACAGTCAGACTGGGAGATGGCTGGCTGGCTGGAAATACTACTTGCAGAGCCAGGTCCTAAGCAAGATAGTTGCAACACAGATAAAGCTGGCAAGACTTGCGCATCATATGGATACATTTGCATCAGGTAGTGCATGCCACATCAGAGAGTTCTAATGAAATAGGCAGGGGAAAGGGAAGACAGACATCCACAGCACACAGATCTCCCCATCCCCCCCACCACTTGATAGATGAGTTGTTGTAAGAATATAGCCAACAGAAGCTAAGTGCAATCAAGGGAAAGATGCAGGGCAGGTCTGCAGAGGGGGGCTGCAGAGAGCAGAGCATCAGGGAGGCAATGTGAGCTCAGGCTCACAGCACTTCCTTGGTTCTGCCTCTTAATGTTAGGTGACACCAGGGCAATGCAGCCTCAGTGTTCTCCAGCAGAGCATGACAAAAAGGTGAAAACATGACATTCCCCCCATCACTTCCCCAAGAAGCTTCTGGTATAATACACATGATAAACAGCTAAAAGCATGACATGACTTGCAGATGAAGCCTTGCCTTTGATTTCTCAGGAGTTTCAACAATCCCAGAATAGGTGAGTTGCAAAAAAAGACCTTTCAGATCATTGAATCCATCCACTATCTAACTCTACCAAGTCTGCTGCTAAACCATGTCCCTCAGCACCACATCTCTGCAGCTTTTAAACACCTCCATAGACGGGTGTTCAACCACCTCCCTGGGGTGCCTATCCCAGACTTTCAGAACCCTTCCCATCAAGATGTTTCTTCTAATGTCCAACCATAACTATCCCTCCCTGGTGCAGTTCCTCTCATCTTATCACTTGTTACTAGGGAGAAGGGACCAACCTCTACCTCACTTCAATCTCCTTTCAGGGAGTTGCAGAGAGCAATATGATCTTCCCTCATCCTCCCCTCCTTCAGCCTAAACACCTCTAGTTCCCTCAGCCAGCCCTCACAGACATCTTCTCCAGAATCATGCAAAAAAATGACACATAGCTAAATCACAAGTGACTGACAAACCAAGCTTAAGTGCCACACAAGTTCCTTCCCTTTGGAGGAAGGCCCAGAGCCATGAAGAAGATGTGGTGGAACATGCACTGGAATTCACTGCCCAGGGAGACGGTTGAGAATCACCATCCCTGGACATCTTTAAAAGCCCTCTAGATCTGGTTCTTGAGGACATGGTGTAGTGACAGACTTGGTGGAGAGGGCAAGTGGCTGGAGCTGATGATCCTAGAGGTCCTATCTGGCCTGAATAATTCTATGATTCCATGCAGCAGAGTTAAATTGCAACGAATTTCAGTTCACATTAACATGTGCTGTGAATCTTGGTTAAAAGGAACAAAAAAATTGCAGCCTCTTCTACCTTCCCTAAATTGAAAACAGCCTTGTCCAGCAATGAAGTGCAAAAGCTGAGGATGATGATTTACCTTTTCAGCCATGACTACATGAGACCCCGAAGTGTGCATCACAACCCACACATGAAGTTGTGCTGGTGAAATAGGAGTGATGAAGAATTTGCCATGATAAAATGATGCCAGGTAGAGCTTTAATAATAACTTAAGAAATTCTTAAAATATTTTTTAATTTAAAGCATTTGTATACAGACGAGAAAGTGAAAATATTTATTCTACAGCTCAAGGAAAAAAAATGTTCTCTTGTTACAAACACAAAGACCCAGCCAGGGTCTGGCATCCTTTGTGAACATCTCCCAGCGTCGGTGTCTGGCCAGCACAGGTCTGTTTAAATATTTACACTTAGAAAAAGTAGGAAGCTTTTTGAGGCTGAAATTTATTATGGATGTTCTGGTTTTGCCATAAGTTTTTAAAAACTAAGGGTTGTGGAACCTGTCAGGATACAAGTGTGACAGGGAAAGGAGAGGTCTGAGGATGTCTCCTGATTAAAATGGGCAATGGTTTTGCACTCTTAACAATCACTCTGAATCTCAAGCCTCAGATAAATATTCATAAATGCTCTCACCACAGCTCTGGTAATGCTGTTTGGAAATTTAAAGGCCTCTTTGTCCTTGAATCCCCACCCACAAACTCTCTCTAAGCAACAAATAAAACAAAAACAGGCTAGAACTGTCTCTCCAACATCACAGGGTTCAAGTAACCACAGGAGAGTGGATGCCATCCTGTACCTAACATTTCCAGAACACTCCCGCACCAAAAGTGACACAAGGAATATGAGGCAATGTTCAAGCATTTTATTGGTATTTCCAAGCCTGTTTTTCAGTATTTCATCAAAGCACCACTGCTTCCCAACTGACTTGGAGACTAACTCTACAGCCTGGAGAAATTTGTGCTGATCAAAAAAGCTTATCATAGAATCACAGAATGGTTTGGGTTGGAAAGGGCCTTGAAGATATTCTGGTTCCAATCCCCCCTGCCATGAGCAGGGACACCTCCTACTAGACCAGCTTGCTCAAGGCCCCATTCAGCCTAGCTTAAATAGACAAGACTAGAATAGAATAGAATAGAATAGAATAGAATAGAATAGAATAGAATAGAATAGAATAGAATAGAATAGAATAGAATAGAATAGAATAGAATAGAATAGAATAGAATAGAATAGAATAGAATAGAATAGAATAGAATAGAATAGAATAAGCCAGGTTGGAAGAGACCTCCAAGATCATCCAGTCCAATCTATCACCCAGCCCTAGCCAATGGCACTAAGTGCCCCATCCAGTCTTTTCTTCAACACCTCCAGGGATGGTGACTCCACCTCCTCCCTGGGCAGCCCATTCCAATGCCAATCACTCTCTCTGGGAACAACTTCCTCCTAATATCCAGCCTAGACTTCCCCTGGCACAACTTGAGACTGTGTCCCCTCATTCTGTTGCTGGTTGCCTGGGAGAAGAGACCAACCCCACCTGGCTACAACCTCTCTTTAGGTAGTTGTAGACAGCAATGAAATCACCCCTGAGCCTCCTCTTCTCCAGGCTACACACCCCCAGCTCCCTCAGCCTCTCCTCACAGGGCTGTGCTCCAGGCCCCTCACCAGCTTTGTGGCCTTTCTCTGGACACGTTCCAATACCTCAACATCTCTCTTGAATTGTGTGGCACAGAACTGGACACAATACTCAAGATGTGACCTAACCAGTGCCAAGTACAGGTGAAGAATAACCTCCCTTATCCTGCTGGCCACACTATTCCTGATACACTTCCAGACTTGGGGTCCCTACAGCTTCTCTGGGCAACCTGTTCTGGTGCCTCACCACCGTCATGGGGAAGACTTTCTTCCTCATGTCACATCTAAATCCAACTTCTTCCAGGTTATAGCCATTACCACCTCATCCTGTCAATCCATGTCTTTGTCAGAAGTCCCTCCCCCTTATTGATTCTATGATTGTCTGACAGTAAGGTAGAATTTAAAAAAGAAAAATTAAATCAAACAGTACAGTACAGATATATTCCTGATGATCATTGCAGTGACAAGATAAATATTTTTTTTTCATATTATAATTAAATTCTCAATCATGGAAAACAGGCAAATCCTACTCTTTGTGTTTCCCCCTAGACTTTTCTCTAGCAGCCACCATTAATGCCCTTTTTTTTTTTTTTTTTTTTTTTTTTTTTCAGAACTTGGGTGGAAGCAAGGAAACAGGAGCTAACCTGCTGCTCCTTTGTGGCTCTGATCTGGGTGTCCACAGAACAAGGATTTGTTGCAGCCATTGGCTTGCCACCTGCCTGAGGCATTCAACTGTATCTAGCACAATGCTGCTGGAAAACCTCCATGGGTAAATACACAATAACATTTGTGTGTTTACAGCATCTGCAAAAGATGTGGGCAGGGCAATTTTGCTGCTTTGTGTTTCCAGAGCAAGTCAAACCCATTAATTAAATTCATGCTCTTGTCCCGCTGCAGAAGGAAAACCAGAGCTGATTTATGGGTGTTGACAGCCATAGGAACCAGGAGCTAATTCTGCTCACTCCCTCTCCTTAATTAATTTCTAAGCATCTGGGCAGGTCGATTTCTCAGATTCTGATCCCATTAAAGGCTGCATGGTCTCTGTTTCCACAAAGAACCATAAAACTGGTGAGGTTGGAAGAGACCTTTGAGATCATCAAGTGCAACAGCTTGCCTGCAGCTCACAATCCCACCACTACACCATGTCCCTCAGCATCACATTCACACATCTTTTAAATACCTCCAAGGACAGTGACTCCACCATTTCCCTGGGCAGCCTGTTCAAATGCCTTAGAACCCTTTCTGTGAAGATTTTTTTTCCTAATATTCAACCTGAACTTGAGTCTCATTTCATAGAATCATAGAACCAGCCAGGTTGGAGGAGACCTCCAAGATCATCCAGTCCAAACTATGACCCAGAGTTATCCAATCAACTAGAGCATGGCACTAAGAGCCCCATCCAGTCTTTTCTTGAACACCTCCAGGGATGGGGACTCCACCACCTCCCTGGGCAGCCCATTCCAATGCCAATCACTGTCTCTGTGAAGAACTTCCTCTAATATCCAGCCTAGACCTCCCCTGGCACAGCTTGAGACTATGTCCCCTCATTCTGTTGCTGGTTGCCTGAGAGAAGAGACTGATCCCCACCTGGCTATGACCTCCCTTCACGTAGTTGTAGACAGCAATAAGATCACCCTGAGCCTCGTCTTCCCTAGCTCCCTTAGCCTCTCCTCACAGGGCTGTGCTCCAGACCCCTCCCCAGCTTCATTGCCCTTCTGTGGGAAACTGCCACAGATCTCTTCTTCTAGAGGGAATATGAATGTGTCTGTACCACAGCCTACAGGAGTAGACAAAAAGAGCACCATGCAACACCAATATGTTCTTTTCTTCTTCTAGGTTACAGGAGACATATTGCTAGCATTTAGGGCTGAAGCCTAGAGGAAAGCAATGAGAATGTATTTAATATCCAAGCTAAGAATGGGAAACACAGAGGAGTGGAAAATTTTGGGTGCTGAACTTTCACCCAGGGCTTCTGGGAGACTCTTACTAATAAACAACTGCACAAACACAGACGGAGTATTGACACTGCATCACCTGCCCAGCAGAGCCATATGCTGCTGCTGCTGCTGCAGACAGTGCCAACAAAGATCAAAGCTACCTACAGGTTAATGAGCTAAACTTGGGTGTTACATGTGTCATACCACATTGTTGACCTCTACAAAGTGGCAGGTGGGGCCAGATGAACTCTGGAGCTCCCTTTTCAAGGAATTATTTTATGATTCTGTACAACACTTCATAAAACGTAAGACAAATTTGTTTTGTTGTGATTCATAGTCCAGGCAGCAGAAAGCCTGCTAGGAACGAGGATACTGCCATCTAAAACACCTCATGATCTCTGGCTGCCAGGAAGAAGCCAGAGATCATGAGGTGTTTTAGAAGCAGCCAGCTACAAAAGTGGTGGAACAAATAGAACATAGAAATATCTCTTTCTGCCAGTGACTCAAAGGGGCCTCACTAAGAGATGTCTCTAGCTAAGAACCTGTATCTAGGCACAGATGGGCACATGATTAACTCAATGGACATCACTACCCCAAGCTGCCTTAGCTAATGGAAAGGTGGCAGTGCTCCAGAAATTTCTTTTATATATTTGAATGTACCCCATTCTTACAGTCCAACACATTACCAGTTTATAACATTTACAGATTATAGCAAAATGAATGCAATTCAGCTTGCAAAGGTGGCAACTGGAAGTTCAGCCCATGCTCCCAGGAACTCACAAGACCACAAAAATGTTCCAGATTATTACTGCCTATTTTTAGCTGTTTATCAGCATCTCTCACAAAATCACAGAATAACAGGGGTTGGCAGGGACCTCTGGAGATCATCTAGTTCAATACCCCTGCCAGAGCAGGATCAGCTACAGCAGTTTACAGAGGGCAGCTTCCAGGCAGGTTTTGAATGACTTGAGAGGTGGGGAATAACTAACCTCAACATGATATTTAGTTTCTAATTTTCTAGTTTATCTGTTTGAGGGGTGCCCATGCCCATGGGAGGGGGGTTGAAGTAGATTGTCACTGAGGTCTCTTCCAACACAAGCCAGATATGAATGTATTTCCTAGGTATTTCTCATAAAGAAAGCTGACCTCTTCTCTTCTCTTCTCTTCTCTTCTCTTCTCTTCTCTTCTCTTCTCTTCTCTTCTCTTCTCTTCTCTTCTCTTCTCTTCTCTTCTCTTCTCTTCTCTCTTCTCTTCTCTTCTCTTCTCTTCTCTTCTCTTCTCTTCTCTTCTCTTCTCTTCTCTTCTCTTCTCTTCTCTTCTCTTCTCTTCTCTTCTCTTCTCTCTTCTCTTCTCTTCTCTTCTCTTCTCTTCTCTTCTCTTCTCTTCTCTTCTCTTCTCTTCTCTTCTCTTCTCTTCTCTTCTCTTCTCTTCTCTTCTCTCTTCTCTTCTCTTCTCTTCTCTTCTCTTCTCTTCTCTTCTCTTCTCTTCTCTTCTCTTCTCTTCTCTTCTCTTCTCTTCTCTTCTCTTCTCTTCTCTCTTCTCTTCTCTTCTCTTCTCTTCTCTTCTCTTCTCTTCTCTTCTCTTCTCTTCTCTTCTCTTCTCTTCTCTTCTCTTCTCTTCTCTTCTCTTCTCTCTTCTCTTCTCTTCTCTTCTCTTCTCTTCTCTTCTCTTCTCTTCTCTTCTCTTCTCTTCTCTTCTCTTCTCTTCTCTTCTCTTCTCTTCTCTTCTCTCTTCTCTTCTCTTCTCTTCTCTTCTCTTCTCTTCTCTTCTCTTCTCTTCTCTTCTCTTCTCTTCTCTTCTCTTCTCTTCTCTTCTCTTCTCTTCTCTTCCTCCTCAATTTCCCCAGCACACCAAGACACATTTAGAATTGTTTTGGTTGGAAAAGACCTTTAAGATCATTAAGTCCAAACATCTAATCCTACCAAGTCTGGTATTAAACCTTGTCCCTCAGCACATCTCTGCAGCTTTTAAACACCTCCAGGGATGGAGATTCAATCATCTCCCAGTGAAGTCTGCTGCAGTGTTTAAGAACCCTTTCAGTCAATAAATGCTTTGCTTATATACAAACTAAAACTTTCCTGGCCTTTTCTTGAACACCTCCAGGGATGGAGATTCAATCATCTCCCAGTGAAGTCTGCTGCAGTGTTTAAGAACCCTTTCAGTCAATAAATGCTTTGCTTATATACAAACTAAAACTTTCCTGGCATAACTTGAAGCCAGTTCCTCTTGTCTTATCAGTTGTTCCTAGGGAAAAGAGTCCTACACCCTCCACTCCCCAGCCTCCTTTCAGGAAGTTGTAGAGTGAGAAGGGCTCCCCTCAGCCTCCTTTTTTTACAGGACAAACAACCTCAGGTCCCCCAGCTGCTTCTCAGAAGCCCTGGGGAGTGTGCAGTTCTACAAATGGAAGATTGTTTCTCCACTCCAAACAGTCACAGAAACTATTTAGGATCTTCAAATTCAGCTTGGAGATCACCTTCATGACCTTGCCACAGAATTGTAAAAGCGTTGATTCCACTCCTAGCAATGTCAATCAGAGTTTTACCATCAACAGTAACCCTTGTACAAAATACAACTCAGCTTGCCTTGAGCCAAGAGAACATTCATACAACCAGATGCAAACAGGTACAGTGGAACACATGGACAGAAACAGAGAGAATGCATGGAAATCAGAGGTTTGTTCCACTGAATTTGGAATTGAGATGAAGAGCTGAACTGACCAAAAAGAACCCAAAACAACTAGTGGACAACTGAGTTTTCAGCAGAGAAAGTATTTGAACAATACTATGCAGGCACACACAGGGCAGGGCCAAGGCTGTTAGAGAAGGGAAGGAAATTGTGAGAGGAATGCAAACCTCAGGGCATGAATTCAAACCACCACTGACAGATGAACATTTTCTGCTGGGGCCAGCATAGAGTTCTAATGCTTTTGACCAACAAAGCAGAACATGTCATGTCTGCAACCAACTGATCTTCTGATCAGCTTGGAAGAACAAGCTATGTATTGTGGAAAGACAGAGTATTGCTTGAGTAAAACAATTCTCTTTGACTTTAGGGTTATGGAGGCTATTTCCTGAACATATGAAACATACAGGTTGACTTCACACAACATTACACAAAGAAACTGTGTGTGGAGCTTGAACATTTCAGGGTGGGAACTCCTAATGGAGCTAGAGAGTAGGTGAATTGAATCACGACATCACTGAATTGGTTCAGTTGGAAAAGACCTCTAAGATCATTGAATCCAACCATCAATTTAAGACCTCCATGACCATTAAAGCATGTCCCAAAGTGCCATGTCTACACATTTCTTGAACACCTCCAGGTGCAGTGACTCCACCACTTCCCTTGGCAACTTGTTCATACGCCTGACCTCTCTTTCAGTCCAGCCTGCACAGTGCAAGCAGCACCCACACATACTTCAAGCACAGGACAGAGACAAGTTCAGAAACCCAAAACATAGAAAAGAGATTCAGTCCCAGCACTAGAAAGATTCATAGTATCATAGAATCAGTCAGGGTTGGAAGGGACCACAAGGATCATCTGGTTCCAATGCCCCTGCCATGGGCAGGGACACCCTACCCTAGATCAGGCTGGCCAGAGCAGAGTAAATACAGAAATAACTCCTTGGTATACAAAAAGTTAATTTTGCCCAGCACAAAACACACCCAGGCTCTGAAGTATACCCACAGCCCATGCCAAAGCAGGTTTAGGGCACTGCACTTAAATTTTGACTACATGACTTTGTGACAGGATGTTTTTCACAGCTGTGGTGGTTTAGCAGTTACCTGCCCCTACACCTTTTGAAATAAACCCTGGCTAGGACTCAGAACACTGGAAGCTGATAAATGAAGCTTTACATTTACAGCAATGCACAATATACAAGCAGATATTTACAAGGCATAACAGGTATTTACAAATATATACAGTGAAAAGGTAATACAGAAACACCACAGCCCTCCCAGAGATCAAAATCCCCAAGAGGGGTAACCAACCACCCCTACCACCTCTCTCTCCTTCCCCAATCTTATCTCACCACCTGTTAATGCTGCAGATAAGCTGAGGTAGATCGGCCAGGGGGGTTAGTAGCAGGAAAGAAGTTAGTAGAATTATTGAAAAGTAGCTACCAAGGCGGAGACAAAGAACCATGCAAAGAGAAGAAGCCACAGCCAGAGAGGCCTGAAACCATCTGACTATCTATGTTTGGGTTTCAATTCTTAAAACAATTTTTTTTTCTTTCTCAGTAAAGCTCTGAATGACACACTGTTTTCCTCTCTCAGCCAATAGTCTAATTTCTCACTCCAATTCTCCATTTAGTTCAAACCAGCACAACAGCTAAATTAAATTTTAAAAATGCAAATAGGAATTTCTGAAAGCCTAATGGTTGTGTTAAAATTCCAGGTTATTTTGGAATGTGAGAACTGCTTGCTGCTTGGATCCATGACAACCATGTAGATACTGTTCCCTCGCTTGAGAGATCTCCGCTAACATGGTAAGCTATAATCCAAGGATTGGGTCTCAGGTCAGTTGTAGTTTTGTCACACAATGAGTTGGAGTTGACTGGGTGTGTAAGTTTTCCTCTTTCTGTCTCAAAAAGAGTAATATAAAAAGTATAAAAGCACGTAAGCGAGCAGGATGTGGCGGCGCACCTCGATTTACAAACACCGTTTTACACACCAGAAAAGTATTCAGTTTCCCAGAATATCTGAAAAGGAATGTTGCTAAGCAAAGATGATGGGGGGGAAAAAAAAGTGTATTTAATTAAGATATCTAAGTGTGCTTTGCAGGACTAGCAGCCACGTTCCAAACGATCACCCTGCAGAAGAGGAAAAAAACTCCAAACTAATGAAAAGGAGATATTTTTAGCTCAAGTTTTACAAATACAGAATGGTTCACGCCTGATCCTGTCTGATGCAGGGAAAATGAGCTGAGTTTAAATCCAGCTTCTACACATATTCCTCTGTTAAAGATCCAGCACTTGGATTTTTTTCAGCACTCATTTTAGCATTGCAAGCAAACAGTTTCGCTCTAATTCATTGCTTTTCCTTTTTCTTAAAGAAAAAAACACGCTCTACTTTTTGGGTCAAAAACCAGTCACGTGCATCAAACAGAAGTTCACCGTGAGGTCAGTTATCACTCGGTGTGATATAATGGCTGAGCTTACAACCTACCAACAGCTATGACTCCCATCAGGTCTTCTGTAGGGCATTTTCAGTTTCAGTCTTGGGGGGTAATGAAGTAACACGTTTCCCAGAAGACTTAAAACAAACAAACAGAACCCAATTATAAATTAAAATGGAACCCTGTGGCTAACCTACTACTTCAATATTTATTAAACAGACAAAAGCAGTTCACAGGAGAGAAGAATGCCTGCATTTGGCAAATAAAACCTGCCTGCTTTCAACATGGGGAAACAGACCTAAATTTTTAATTTTTTTTTCATTTTACTTTCGTTGTTCATGGAAACATTTGAGACTATGGCTTATGCACAAAAAAATAAGGACATTGAGACAGAATTGCACTGTAAGGAAGATTAATTAGAAATTGGTACAAAAATTAAGTGGAAGAATCTACTCGCTAATTAATAATGACAGCTGTATCAAGTAGGAATAGAATTAAGGTGCAAAGAGACAGAAGATGACCCCAGTAAAAGGCTGCATAAAAATAGGGACACACAATGACTCATTCTTCATAAGCTTTATCACTTATTCCATCTAAATTACTGACAGCACCCTCTGACAGATGCACAGAAATCCACCTAAATTACTGATGGCACCTCTAACAGATGCACAGGAACACTCTCAACTCTTTGCAACAATATAAAAAAGATTGGAGAGGGAAATAAATCTCCAGTGTGCTGCACAAACATCAAGTTCTGAAAAGGATATGAAACGGCAGCCTACAAGACAAGTGGAGTGACTTGCTGTAGGGCAGCAGAGCAGCACAACCAATCAAGGGGTTCCCAGGTTCTCCTCAGCGGTGAGTCAAGTCAGATATCTGGGCCATCTCAAGTTGCATTTAGTTTTCAGTCATATTTCAGGCTTTCTATAGAAGATCTTTAAAATATCACCTATGAGGCAGACACTATGAATTGTTGGCTTCTTGACTTGGTAGGCCAACTGTAACCATGAAGCCGCCTGTACAGTCAAACCTGAAAGCTAACAATGATATTTCCAGGATTCTGTGACACTTGATGAGAACTTTTCAGACCTTAACTGTAAATTCTGAAAACTACAGGGAACATGTATGCAAAGGCAGCATAACAAAACCCAACAGCAATGACCACAAAATCGCCTTGCACTGTCTCTCCCCTGTGAGAGTTCACTCCCTTTGAATACTGAACTCACTAGGAAGAAACTCTCTACAGTGAGGATGGTGAAACACTAGAACTGGTTGGCCAAGGAGGCTGTGGATACCCCATCCCTGGTGGTATTTAAGGTCAGGTTGGATGAGGCCTTGAGCACTCTGGTCTAGTGGAAGGTGTCTGCCACCTTCAGAGAGGCTGGAACTGTACAAATTTCAAAGTCCCTTCCAAACCATTCTATGAATCTGTTAAACTCAGGGATTAATTGTTTTTGCTTAGAATCATAAAATCATAGAATGGTTTAGATTGGAAGAGACCTCAAAGATCTTCCAGTTCCAACCCCCACCATAGGCAGGAACATCTCCCACTAGAACAGGTCACTCAGGGCCTCATCCAGCCTGGCCTTGAACACCTCCAGGCAGGAAGCAGCTGCAACCTCCCTGGGCAACCTGTGCCAGTATCTCATCACCTTCACTGCAAAAAACTTCCTCCTAACATCCCGTTTAAATCTCCCCTCTGCCAGTTTAAACCCATTACTCCTCATCCTGTCACTACAAGACCTTGTGAATAGTCCTACCCCAGCCTTCCTGTAAGCCCCTTTCAGATACTGGAAGGCTACTATAAGGTCTTCTGGAAGCCTTCTCTTCTCCAGGCTGCAGAGCCCCAACTCTCTCAGCCTGTCCTCAAAGCAGAGCTGCTGCAGCCCTCTGAGCATTTTGGTGACCTCCTCTGGACTCACTCCAACAGTTTGATGTCCTTCTTGTGTTGGGCGCTGCACATAGTACTGCAGCTGGGGTCTGATGAGAGGTTCTAGCAGAGTTCTGCTGGAAGGGATCTCAAGGCCAGGGAAAAGCTTCACTCTCTTAAAATAAACGTTCTGCAGAACAGTGCAAGCACAACTCTGAGCTTGTGGCTTGTAACGTAAGCTGCACTGAGATGATTTGGAGTTCTTAGCACTGAAGCAGAGAGATGCTGAGAAGGAAAGCAAGCACATGGCCCAAATTCCAAAATCCACAGCATAACACATTCCCCATTTCAGGGAGAGGAGCTCAACTTGGTGATTCCACCTCTTTACAGGCTTGCATGCACACATAAATTACACACATTACAAGAAATACAGACAATATTAAGGAGGGAAAAGCATCTTTACTGTTTCATTCTAATTCTATCATCTCATTATCCTTCTCCCTGTAAATTCTCAAGAACACATTGCTGACTTTTCTCTTTAGCCTGCAGCTGACACATCTAACAGAGCAATAGCTTTAGTGATATTGAGAATATTACTGCAATGCCAGAGGCATTTCTTAAGTTTCAAAGTTTGTGAAAATCTGAAGAAGAAAGTTCTGACAACCATAGAGTAAAGGTAAAGGTTTCCTTGCTGCTATAAATATCCTGGTTCCCAGCAAATTAAAAAAAAAAAAAAAAAAGAGAAAATCCCATAATACTGCTTATTTGGAAGTTTTCTAACTTTATTGTTGTCGTTTGAAGTACAAACACTTCACATGAGCCCTAATCCACTGCAGCAGGCAAGCTCCCGCTCACTTTAAGCANAAAAAAAAGAGTAAATCCCATAATACTGCTTATTTGGAAGTTTTCTAACTTTATTGTTGTCGTTTGAAGTACAAACACTTCACATGAGCCCTAATCCACTGCAGCAGGCAAGCTCCCGCTCACTTTAAGCAGGTTAGCATTCCAGTTCAGCTCAAGGGGATGAGGACACTACTCAAGGGAGTTGTTTGGTCATTGTCTAAATTTAAAACGCACAATGGCACGAAGAGGAGGTTGTTCCATTGCACATTGTCTGCAGCAGCCTGCCTACACCTCCAGAGTATCCTCCTGACTTGTGCAAGCGCCAGGAAACTCACAAAGTGTTTTTGCTGTTGCAGGATCAAGATATTTAAAGCAAACCTTTCAAGAGTCGATGGAGTGCAATCTAAAAGGTAGGATTGTGGGGTTTTTTTTATTCTCCTGGGCTTTCACTGTTGTAACTTCAGCACTCCACAACGGAAAACGTCACAGGATTGTTTTCCTCTCTGGGGCACTCCACGACGTTTTTTAGTGATGATACTTTGCAGTGGTGACAGAACAGGCTCTAAACCGTGTTCCTTTCCAACCCTCAATAGGTCTGGCATAACAAATAGACTTCCACTCTGAAGTTTACAAATAGATGCTGTAAAGAAGAATCATAGAACCAAAGAACTGATTCAGTTGGAAAAGAACTCTAAGCTAATCAGGTCCAACCATCAACCCAACACCCCCATGGCCACTAAACCATGTGGCCAAGTACCATGTCTACACATTTTTGAACACTTCCAGGGATGGTGACTCCACCACATTCCTCAGCAGCCTGTTCCAATGCCTGCCCACTCTTTCAGGAAAGAAAAGTTTCCTAATATTCAACCTTGTGGTGGTTTAAGCAGTTACCTGCCCCCCAACCTTTTGATATAAACCCCAGCTAGGACTCAGAACACTGGAAGTTGATAAAGAAAGCTTTCTATTTACAGCAATGCACAATATACAAGCAGATATTTACAACGTAGAAGAGATATTTACAGATATATACAGTGAAAAGGTAATACAGAAACACCACACCCCTCTCAGAGATCAAAATCCCCAAGAGGGGTAACCAACCACCCCTACCACCTTTTCCCCTTTCCCCAATCTTACCTCACCACCTGTTGATGCTGCAGATAAGCTGAGGTAGATGGGCCAGGGGGTTAGTAGTAGGAAAGAGGTTAGTAGAATTATTAAAAATCAGCTACAGAAGACAGAGACAAAGGAACCATGCAAGGAGCAGCCACAGCCAGAGAGGCCTGAAACCATCTGACTATCTATGTTTGGGTTACACGTTCTTTAAACAATTTTTTTTCTTCCTCAGTAAAGCTCTGGGTGAAGTGACATACTGTGTTTTCCTCTCTCAGCCAATAGCCTAATTTCTCACTCAAATTCTCCAATTAGTTCAAACCAGCACAAACCTAAACCTCCCCTCACACAATTTCAGGCCATTTCCTCTCATCCTATCATCTGACGCTAGGGAGAAAAGTCTGAACTCTATCTGGTTCCAACCTCCTTTCAGGGAATTGTAGAGAGCAACGAGGTCTTCCCTTAGCCTCCTCTTCTCCATTCTAATCAATCATGGTTCCTTCACCAGACCTGTTCTGCAGACCCTTCACCAACTCTCTTGTCTTCAAGAAATAGAGGAATCCAAAGCTGACTCATTGTAGGTCAGTTAACAGAGGTGAGAAATGGCAGGAGGAAATGTGGCAATGCAGACAAATGGACAGAGGAAGAACAAGCTAAGGCAAGGGGGGAAAGAAAGAGGGGAGCTGAGAGAAGGACAACAATCTGGAAGACAGAAGGGTTGATCTGACAAAGGGCTGCAGGCTATTCCAGTAAGTGGCCAAACACGATATCCTGACAACTTACAGAAGGCTCCTTGATCTGTTTGTTATTTGGTTTTGGGGTTTTGATACTTTTTTTACAAATCCCCCACACACACACACACACACAAAAGAGAATTGTTGGCTCTCACTGGCTGCTTACAGCTCTGTCTTGTTTCCTCTGTATGAAGAGAGGCTGATGTTCTAGCAGTAACCCTACCACCACCACCACAACAGCCATGAGCAATATTTCAGATATAAACAAATCAGAAGAATTTGAAACATTCAGGTCAAGTTGATTTGGGGGGACACAAAGCTACATTGAATGCCACAGCGGGATCACATATCCTACCCTGGCCTCAATCCTGCCTAAAGGTATATGCAAAAGCCTCCAGTACCTGTGTGAAGCAATCTCCACGGACATCCAAGCCTACTTGCAGAATATTGCTCCTCTAAGTAAAAATGTGAGTCATCCTTAGGGGCTAAAAACTGGCTAAACTCTAGCAGTGTCTCTTCATGCCCACTTGCAACAATTCCACCTTCTCTCTCACATTTCTTTGCTCACAAAATGTTTCCCAAATCACTTAAATATTTCAACACATCATTTTAAAGGTCCTGCCATCTATAGCCCCCTGATTGCTGCAAAATGCTAAGAAATTGCTTCTGAGTTTATGTTACTCACACACAAATACAAGCAGGAACAACTTCCAGCAGATGGAAGATCAACAAAGAGCTTGATTTCATAGAATCATAGAATCATTTCAGTTGGAAAAGATCATCAAGTCCAAATATTATCTAACTCTAACAAAGCTGGTACTAAACCACATCCCTCAGCACCACATCTCCATATCTTTTCAACACCTCCAGGGATGGGGATTCAACCACCTCCCTGGGCAGCCTGTTTCAGTCTTTGAGAACCCTTTCAGTCAAGAAGTTTCTTCTGATATCCAACCTAAACCTCCCCTGGTGCAACTTCAGGCCGTTTCCTCTCGTCATGTCTCTTGTTCCTAGGGAGAAGAGACTGACATCCACCTCATCCCGACCTGTTCTTCAGACTCTTCATCAGCATCATTGACCTTTTCTGGACCTGCTTCAGCACCTCAATATCTTTCTTATAGTGAGGGTCCCAAAATTGAACCTAGTAATCATGGTGTGGCCTCACCAGCACTGAGTACAGGGGCACAACCACTTCCCTGGTCCTGCTGACCACACTATTCCTCCTCCAGGCCTTCTTGGCCACCTGGGCACACACTGGCTCATCTTCAGCCAGCTGTCAATCAGCACCCTCAGGTCTTTCTCTGCTGGGCAATTTCCAACCACTCTGCCCCAAGCCTGGAGGGTTTCATGGGGTTGTTGTGACTCAGGTGCAGGACTCAGCACTTGGCCTTGCTGAATATAATGCATTTGGCCTCAGCTCATGATGCCCAAATCATAGAATTACAGAATTGTTTCCTGCTGCAGAGATTTCTTCCCCTCAAGCAGAACAACAGTCCCATCCAACTTAGTGTCATCTGCAACTTACTGAGGGTGCATCAATCCCCTCATCCAAGTCATTAATAAAGATATTACAGAGAACTGGCCTCAGTACTGAGCCCTGAGGAACACTACTGAGCTGCCAAGTGGATGTCACAGCAGTGTACACTGTGCTGCAGGCTAGTGGCAGCTGTATGACAGTGTAACAGGCATAATCACGTAACAGAGCTGGAAACCAGTCTGGCTTGCCAAATCTTTCTCATGGACTAAGTCTTGTGGCAGTAGTCTGTAGCCTTCGCCCTCATCATCTGGCGTTTGCCATTTTCCTGATGTCCCCAAATGGAATTCCTCAATGGTATTGGTATCCATAAAACTGATACAATAAAAATGAAATTGTTCCAGCAGGCTACAGAAATAGCTTTTGTTTATATTTGTATTATATATATATAGGTATATATTAAGTCAAGAAACCATCACATCTAGGAAATGCTTCTATATTTAAGCAGTCTTACAGTCTTCAGCTGATTCTGCAAATGGAAGTCTAAGAAAAAGTGACTTCTGAGACAGAAGACAGAAAAACAAAAGCAGCTTCACAGCTGGTTGTGCTGACACACAAAATCCAAGCCAAAGGATTTGTTTGCTTTCCTCTCAGTCCTGTACAGAAACTCAAACTGTGCAGTTCCTGGTGTGTTCAGCCCTAGAGTAATAAATATTCTGAAAAGCAGATTCCATTCTTATTTGCATTCTCCCCATCCCCTCTGGTGAGGGTGCAGGAGAATAAGGCCACATCAGGGCCAAGAGAGCACCTGCTTTGTATTCATGCTGTCATGTGGATCCTGCATCCCTACCAGATCTTAGGGACTGCCACGCCAGTGACCTGAGCGATCAGCATTGCCCCAGTTTTCAGCTCAATACCTGGGCTCAATGCTACTTCATCTTTAAGTCAGACAAAGGCATTGAGATCCCCCAGCTATGCCTCATTAGGCACTCCAATTAATCACTTTGCTCAGCTCCATCTCGCGCACAGCCAGAAAGGGACATAGCCAAAAGTTAATCTGTCAAGGGCTGGATGCAACTGCAGAATCCAGCATATTGCTGTACCTCTCTGACCTCAGCATCTGCCCTTCTTTCCATTCAGCTAAAGTTTCAATCTGATTTTGCACCAGGGACAGAAACATTTTTCAACCATTGCTATTTTTAACAGATGTCTCTGACCTCTCAGCAACTGTTGAATTTTCTCAATTCTCAAAATCTAGCAAAACCTTTAACATATCAATGGGCCAAGCAGCATGCTCCTGTCCCCACTCTCTCTCTCTTCTTTGGCACCTCCATTTGTTGAGTCCTGTAAAGTTAGAGTCCTACTTCATTATCTCTTCTTTAATCCAAAGGTTAAAATCTCATTTCTTCTGCTAACCCTGTAGACAGAACTAGAAGCACCCATAAAAAAAGCTACCACAAGAACTTCACTTTCTCTCATTTCCTTCACACTTTAAAAACAGGTCTGAGAGACCTTTGGGGGGAAATAAAATCTCACCACATTTTGAATGGTTTGTAATTTTTATGAGAGGATAAATGGTTTAACCATTAGGGGGAGAAACAGAGTGTAAAGCACAACAACACACATATAAAACCTGCAGTGCAATAGTCAGAAATCAGTCAGTGGAGGGACTCCGTTTCACACCTCGAATACTGGGTTCAGTTCTGGGGCCCTCACTACAAGAAAGACATTGAGGTACTGGAGCAGGTTCAGAGAAGGGTAACAAAGCTGATGAAGGGTCTAGAGAACAGGTCTGGTGAGGAGCAGCTGAGGGACCTGGAGTTGTTTAGCCTAGAGAAAAGGAGGCTGAGGGGAGACCTTGCTCTAAAACTCCGTGAAAAAAAAGTTAGAATCATAGAATCATAGAATGGTTTAGGTTGGAAGAGACCTCGAAGATCATCCAGTTCCAATGTCCCGCCATAGGGCATGGTAAGCTATAATCCAAGGATTGGGTCTCAGGTCAGTTGTAGTTTTGTCACACAATGAGTTGGAGTGACTGGGTCACTCTGTCTCAAAAAGAGTAATATAAAAAAGTATAAAACCACGTAAGTGAGCAGGATGTGATCCTTGATTTACAGGCAGGGACACCTCCCACTAGATCAGGACACCCAAGACCTCATCCAGCCTGGCCTTGAACACATCCAAGGAGGGAGCAGCCACAACCTCTCTGGGCACCTGGTTCCACTGTCTCACCACCCTCACTGTGAAGAGCTTTCTCCTAACATCCCATTTAAATCTCCCCTCCGCCAGCTTGAACCCATTCCCCCTCATCCTGTCATTACAAGACCTTGTGAATAGTCCTACCCCAGCCTTCCTGTAGCCCCCCTTCAGATACTGGAAGGTTACTATAAGGTTTCCTCAAAGCCTTCTCTTCTCCAGGCTGCAGAGCCCCAACTCTCTCAGCCTGTCCTCATAGCAGAGCTGCTGCAGTCCTCTGATTGTCTTCGTGGCCCTCCTCTGGACTCTCTCCAGCAGTTCCATGTCCTTCCTGTGCTGGGGGCTCCAGAACTGCACACAATACTGCAGGTGGGGTCTGAGGAGAGCAGAGTAGAGGGAGAATCACCTCCCTTGCCCTGCTGGTAATGCTTCTCTTAATGCAGCCCAGCACAAAGTTGCTGTCTGGGCCACATGTGCACACTGTCAGTTCATGTTGAGCTTCTCATCCACCCAGACCCCCAGTCAGGTGGGTAATCAGGTGGCTGTTGGTCTCTTCTCCCTAGTAACAAAGGACAGGAGGAAGGAACCTGACCTCAGGTTGCACCAGGGAAAGTTTAGGTTGGATATTAGAAGAAATTTCTTGGCTGAAGTGTTCACAAAAACTGGAACAGGCTCCCCAAGGAGCCTCTTGCATAGATGTGGTGCCGAGGGACATGGGTTAGCACCAGACTTGGTGGAGCTAGTCCCTTCCAACCCAACCCATTCTGTGAATCTATGAAACCCAAGAATCCACTCCCCAAAGTGCAAGGTCACACAATATTGCAAAGAGACACTTCCTGGATGGATGAGGTTTCAAATACAGTCCTTTGTTGCATAAAATTTTGCTACAACTGTTTTGAGGCTCCAGCTGCATTACCAAACACAGGCTGAGCCCAAGCAGGGTTCTAACACAAATGCTGGATCAAATGTAGTTTCTCTGCTGATTGCTTCTTTCACACATATATGACCATCTGCTTTACCATATCCATTTTTTGCCTTGTCACACATATAGATTTCTCAGAAAGGAGCAAACTTCTGTGTTTGCCTCAGCACAGTATGACCCTACACGTGATTTGAGGTGAGTCCAGGCTAACCTCATGAAATTTAACAAGGCCAAGTGTAAGGTCCTGCAGCTGGGTCGCTGCAATCCCAAGCACAAATACAGGCTGGATGGTGAGTGGCTGGAGAGCAGCTCTGAGGAAAAGGACCTGGGGGTCTGGGTGGATGAGAAGCTCAACATGAGCCAACAGTGTACACACGCAGCTCAGACAGCAACTGTGTGCTGGGCTGCATTAAGAAAAGCTGTGGCCAGCAGGGCAAGGGAGGGGATTCTCCCCCTTTACTCTGCTCTCCTCAGACCCCACCTGCAGTACTGTGTGCAGTTCTGGAGCCCCCAGCACAGGAAGGACATGGAACTGCTGGAGAGGGTCCAGAGGAGGGCCACAAAGATGATCAGAGGACTGGAGCACCTCTGCTATGAGGACAGGCTGAGAGAGTTGGGACTTTTCAGCCTGGAGAAGAGAAGGCTTCCAGGAGACCTTATAGCAGCCTACGAGTATCTGAGGGGGGCCTACAGGAGGGCTGGGGAGGGACTGTTCACAAGGTCTTGTAATGACAGGACAAGGGGGAATGGGTTCAAATTGGCGGAGGGGAGATTTGCACGGGGTGTTAGGAAGAAATTCTTCACAGTGAGGGTGGCAAAGCACTGGCACAGGTTGCCCAGGGAGGTTGTGTCTGCTCCCTCCCTGGATGTGTTCAAGATCAGGCTGGATGAGGTCCTGAGCGACCTAATCTAGTGGGAGGTGTCCCTGCCTATGGCACAGGGGGGTTAGAACTGGATGATCTTTGAGGTCTTTTCCAACTTAAACCATTCTATGATTCTATGATCCTATGATTTGGGATTTTAGGTCCCACCAGAGCACAAGCTGCCATATTTTAGAGGTTTAACATCTTTAAGGGACAGAAAATATAAACTTCAGTGACTTAAACAGCAGTGATGTAAGTCTGCAAAGCCCAAATGCAGGGAGTGAGCTGTGCTGAAGAGGAAATGAGTGCTTTTTATGCTGCAAGCTCTATTTGTTTTCCCTTTGTGCAAGCTGGCTAATGATTGTGAGAGTTTTACCCTTTGCCCCACTCTTCCCTTTAATCACCAAAAATAAAACAAACATTTTGTATGGTAAATAATGAGGGTAGGGAAATGTTCTGTGACCTCGTGCTGGGAGTGATGAGGAACTAGCCAGGGAGAATGCATTTCCTTTGAAGTACTTTATAAATATTTAAAATCAATTGCAAGAGTATATTGGGGCGGAAAAAGGACACGTTTGGGTCACCTCCAAGTTGTAGCCCATGTGCTCTCTAGAGCATTCTGCTGCAGTAGGAAGAGCCTCACAAAAAAAGGTTCAGCTTCCCCATGAGCTGCTCTCACTTTCCAGTGAGCCCAGAGGAGGGCCACAAAGATGCTCAGAGGGCTGCAGCAGCTCTGCTATGAGGACAGGCTGAGAGAGTTGGGGCTCTGCAGCCTGGAGAAGGCTTTGAGGAGACCTTATAGTAACCTTCCAGTATCTGAAGGGGACCTACAGGATGGCTGGGGAGGGACTATTCACAAGGTCTTGTAATGACAGGATGAGGGGTAATGGGTTTAAACTGGAAGAGGTGAGATTTAAAGTAGATGTTAGGAGGAAGTTCTTTCCAGTGAGGTTGGCAAGACACTGGCACAAGTTGCCCAGGGAGGTTGTGGCTGCTCACTCCCTGGAGGTGTTCAAGGCCAGGCTGGATGAGGCCTTGAGAGACCTGTTCTAGTGGGAGGTGTCCCTGGCTATGGCACAGGGGGTTGGAACTGGATGATCTTTGAGGTCCCTTCCAACATAAACCATTCTATGATTCTCAGAGGTGTTGGCACACATAGTCTACAGCTATCAGAGGGAGTAGTCACTCAAAGAGTGATGGTCAACAGCTTGATGACTAAGTGGAGACCAGTGACAAGTGGTCTTTCTCAGGGGTCAGAGTAGTGCCACTGGTGCTGTTCAACATCTTTGTCAGAGACATGAACAAGTGGACTTGAGGCACTCTCAGCAAGTTTGCTGATGACACTATGGAACAGTCAACACAGTGGAGGGAAAGGAAGGCATCCAGAGGGACCATGAGAGCTAGTAAAATGCCCATCTCATAACAAAACCAAGTAGTAGGTCCTACACCTGGGTTGGGGCAATCCCAAGCACAAATAGAGGCTGTCCAGAGAAGGGATAAAAAGCAGCCCTGAGGAGGGGATGCAGAGTGATGAGAAGCTCAGTGTGACCCAGCAACTATGGGCAGCAGGTCATGGGAAGAGATTCTCCCCCTCTACTCCAGTCTTATAAGATGTCACCTGGAATCCTGTTGTCCTGCCCTGGAGCCTCCAACACAAGAACATGGACCTGTTAGAGAGGGCTCAAAGGAGGACAAATAAGAAAATCTGGAGCACCTTTGCAATGAAGACAATCTGAGGGAGTTGGGTTTGTTCAATTTGGAGAAGAAAAGGCTCCAGGGAAACCACCTAGCAGCCTTCCAGGATTTGGAGGAGGCTACAGGACAGCTGGAGAGGGACTTCTGACAAAGGCATGGTGGGGCAATGCCTTCAACCTGGAAGATTAATTTAGATGAGACATGAGGAAGAAATTCTTCCCCATGAGGGAGATGAGGCACTGGAACAAGTTGCCCAGAGATGTTGTGGAAGCTCCAAGCATGGAAGTTTTCCATCTTGGGGTTGGAATGAGGTCTCAAGCAGCCTAGTCTCATAGGAGTTGTCCCTGCCCAAGGCAGTGGAGTTGGAACTAAATTATTTTGAAGGTCCCATCCAATCCAAACCATTCTATGAATGAAATACTACAAGAATAATTTTTTTAATTTAAAAACAAAACAAACAAACAAACAAAAAAAGACCCAAAAAACCAAACAACCATTGGCAGAGTGGAAATAGGAGTCTATGATAAGAATAAAACATGAGACTTCATATATTGACTCGTTATCAGGAAGCTACATGTGGTAAGTGGAAAACCTGGTTGACTTTACTGGTTTGGAAAGATGATTTTGAGGGGGAGCTAGAAGGACTTAGCATAGCTATGCCTATTTTGGAAGAATCATTCTTGGGCATCAATGCAGTTATGACACAATACAAAACACCTTTTGTAAACCTGATGGCATCTACCTTTCATTACCTTCCCCTTCTACCAGCACACCTGCAAACAGCAAGTGCAGGAAGCAGCCATAAAGTGAAGGGGCAAGGTGAGAGCAGAAATACCATCAGGATCTGATGAAAACATGGTGAGATGCCTGAGGGCATGTGGCTGTAAAGAAGTGGAGCAGTTTCTCATGTTACATTTGCATCAGTTCAGCTGCAGCAATTACACTGGCCTCAAGGATGATCAGAGGTCTGGGGCACCTCTGCTATGAGGACAGGCTGAGAGAGTTGGGGCTTTTCAGCATGGAGAAGAGAAGGCTTCCAGGAGACCTTAGAGTAACCTTCCAGTATCTGAAGGGGGCCTAGAAGAAGGCTGGGGAGGGACTGTTCACAAGGTCTTGTAATGACAGGACGAGGAGGAATGGGTTCAAACTGGCAGAGGGGAGATTTAAATGGGATGTTAGGAGGAAGTTCTTCACAGTGAGTGTGGCGAGGCACTGAAACAGGTTGCCCAGGGAGGTTGTGGCTGCTCCATCCCTGGAGGTGTTCAAGGCCAGGCTGCATGAAGTTTTGAGTGACCTGATCTAGTGGGAAATGTCCCTGCCTATGGTGGGGGGTTGGAACTGGATGATCTTTAAGGTCTCTTCCAACCTAAACCATTCTATGATTCTATGATTCTAATGTCTTCAGGTTGCCTCTACCTAGGTGCTAGACCTTGCACTTTGGAACTGAATATAGACATATAAAATAGAATAAGCCAGGTTGGAAGAGACCTCCAAGATCATCCAGTCCAACCTATCACCCAGCCCTATCCGATGGCATTAAGTGCCCCATTCAGTCCTTTCTTGAACACCTCCATGAATGGTGATTCCACCACCTATGATTCTATGATTCTATGTAAGCACTGGCAGGTATTGGTATACTGGTGTATCTTCCTGGTACTACAACTATAGAGAAGAGAAGACTGAGAGGGAATCTGATTGATGTTTACAAATATCTGAATGGTAGGTATCAAGAAGGGGCCAGTCTCTTTTCAGGGAGGCCCCAGGATAGGACAAGGGGAAACTGGAACACAGGAAGTTCCACCTCAACATGAGGAGAAACTACTTTGAGGGTACCAGAGAACTGGAGCATGCTGCCCAGAGAGGTTGTGGAGTCTTCTTTGGAGACTTTAAAAACCATCCTGGACATGTTAATGTATAGCTCCGGGAGGAGAAATGGACTAAATGATCTCCAAAGGTCTTTTCCAACCCCTACCATTCTACTATTCTATGATACAGAAGATAACTTAGCAGGCTAAACCTGACTATTTCCTAGCTTTGTGAGTGATGATACAAATGTGAGCAGCTATTTCCACTACTCCAAACGTCCTTCCTGCCAGAGTCCCTTCTCATCAGATTGTAGGCAGACATCATGTTGGCAGGTTGCTTTTCCACAGCACTCCCCCACAATTAGAGGACATAATTGACTCCTGCACAGTAGACACACCTCTCAGCTAGGAGGCTGCACTCTCCCTTGGATGCTGTTATGACTAATCCAAAGATATAAAATGAATGTTGTACTATTTCATGTGCATAGTAATTAGTGTTGACTCTTAATGTTGTGATCCTGGGACAAAGAGAACAGTAACTGCAATTTTTTGTCAATTACTATTATTGAATATTTCCTGGATAAACAGTCCATACATGCAGATATTTTCAGATGGCACCAGACAGGAGTCAAAATCATGAAAACACAATTTCACTAAGGGCAAGTCCTGCCTGCCCAACCTAGGGGCTTTCTACAATGATGTAACTACATCAGTGGACAAGGGAAGACCAACAGATGTCCTCTCTCTGGAATTTTAGAAAGTCTTTGACACAGAGTCCTGCAACATCCTTCTCTCTAAGATGAGAAGATATGGATTTGGTGGGTGGACTGCCCCATGGATAAGGAATTGGTTGGATAATAACATACAATGGGTAGTGGTCAATGACTCAATGTCCAGATGGAGAAGGGTGATAAGTGGTGCCCCTCAAGGGTCTGTATTCAGACCAGTGCTGTTCAGTATCTTCATCAATGATATAAACAGAGAGACTTGGAGCACCCACAGCAAGTTTTCAGATGACACCAAGCTGAGTGGTGTGGCTGATAGAACTGAAGGATGGGATGGTATCCAGAAAGACGTGGACAGGCTGGAGAGGTGCACTGAGGAGAATCCTGTGAGGTTCAATCAGGCAAAGAGAGATGGCATCCTGGCCTGGATCAGGAATAGCGTGGCCAGAAGAACAAGGGAGGTTATCCTTCCCCTGTACTTGGCATGGGTCAGGCCACATTTCGAGTCCTCTGTGCAGTTCTGGTCCACTCAATTCAACAGAGATACTGAGGTACTGTAAATGTGTCCAGAACAGAGCGATGAGGCTGGTGAGGGGCCTGGAGCACAAGACCTATGAGGAGAGGCTGAGGGAGCTGGGGTTGTGTAGACTGGAGAAGAGGAGACTCAAGAGTGACCTCATTGCTCTCTACAACTGCCTAAAGGGAGGCTGTAGACAGGTGGGGTTGGTCTCTTCTCCCAGGCAACCAGCAACAGAACAAGGGGACACAGTCTCAAGTTGTGCTGGGGAGGTCTAGGCTGGATATTAGGAGGAAGTTCTTGGCAGAGAGAGTGATTGGCATTGGAATGGGCTGCCCAGGGAGGTAGTGGAGTCACCATCCCTGGAGGTGTTCAAGAAAGGACTGGATGGAGCCATTAATGCCATTGGATAGGGCTGGGTGATAGGTTGGACTGGATGATCTTGAAGGTCTCTTCCAACCTGGCTTATTCTATTTTATATGTCTATATTCAGTTCCAAAGCACAAGGTCTAGCACCTAGGTAGAGGCAACCTGAAGACATTAGAATCATAGATTCATAGAATGGTTTAGGTTGGAAGAGACCTCAAAGATCATCCAGTTCCAAACCCCTGCCATAGGCAGGGACATCTCCCACTAGATCAGGTCACTCAAGACCTCATGCAGCCTGGCCTTGAACACCTCCAGGGAGGGAGCAGCCACAACCTCCCTGGGCAACCTGTTTCAGTGTCTCACCACCCTCACTGTGAAGAACTTCCTCCTAACATCTCGTTTAAATCTCCCCTCCACCAGTTTGAACCCTTTATCCCTCATCCTGTCATTACAAGACTTAATGATCATTCAAGATCAGGCTTGATGTGACCCTGGGCAGCCTGATCTAAGTGGAGGTGTCCCTGCTCACTGCAGGGTGGGGTTGGACAAGATAACCTTTGAGGGTCTCTCCTGACTCAGTGCAATTTGAGAATCTGCAAATTAGTCCCACTGGTTATTTGTTGGATATTCACATGCTAAGGACAACGTCTGAAAACTTCTGAGAGGTGTGAATGGTTTCTCAGCACCGAATGCACTTCCCATTAAGGGTTATCCCCATCCCAAATTCTTGCTCTTCCCTCTACACACATTTTGTCTTTCCATATTTGCTTCTGTGAATGTCTCCTAGCTGGTTAGCATCTACACCAGACCCCACTAGCAGAAAAACCTAAACCACTGACTAAATTGTGTTTGTGTTAGTAATGGGGCAGTCAAGCATAATTTTGGTTTCTGACCATTGCAAAGAGAATGGTAGATGTGGCTGGTAAGCTAAGTACAGGTTTCACCAAGGAGTGCAAAGCTCAGCAGACCAATGGGGAAGATATCAGCAGGGTCTAGTGTGAAAGGTGCCTCTGCTGGCAAAAGCCATCAGAAAGAGATACCCCTTGGGAAGGGCATCACTGAAGCTCAGCAGCTCAAATAATACACACATAGCAAGAGCCTCCTCACTTGGTAATCTAGAGTGAGAAAGGATGGAGGAGAGAGAAAAGCCAAAGAAGTGAGAGTGAAAAGCCAAAGATGTGAGGAGGAAGTTCTTCACCATGAGAGTGGTGAGGCCCTGGAATGGGTTGCCCAGGGGAGTGGTTGGGGCCACTTTCCTGGAGGTGTTTAAGGCCAGGCTGGCTGAGGCTCTGTCCAGCCTAATCTAGGGTAGGGTGTCCCTGGGCATGGCAGGGGGGTTGGAACTAGATGATCCTTGTGGTCCCTTCCAACCCTGACTGGTTCTATGATTCTATGACTCTAAGCAGCAAAATCTCATAAAGCACCAGGGTGTGGGGAAGAAAAAAAACCCAACACCACAAACAAACAAACACTAAAACTCCACCACCAACACCAAAACCCCAACTGCCTTAAAAAGAATGACTCAGATCCAAAGTCATCAATTTAAGACGTACTGGAAAAGCTATTTTAATATGCTGTCACTTTAGCTTTCTGCCTCTGCTCCTGAGGGGTTTAAGATAGAAGAACAAAAGCCCAAACATCATGAACAGAGTCAAGACTGCTCTTTTTCTGGCTTTGTGAATACTTCCAGGAATATTGACAAAGGTTGCCAAACCATTTTTAGTTCTCCTTTCCTTTTCATGCCATTACATTTTGTTTGCCTTCTGTTTAACCATAGCACAGCTGAAACTTGAACTGACAATAGAAGACTCCACAACCTCTCTAGGCAGCCTGGTCCAATGCTCCAGCACCCTCATAGTGAAGTTATTCCTGATGATGAGGTGGAATTTTCTGTGTTCCTGTTTGCATCCATTGCCTCATGTTCTATCACAGGACACCACTGAAAAGTCTATCTTCCTGAGGCAAATGTTCCAGTCCCTTCATCATCCTCATAGCCTCAGTTGGACTCCCTCTAGTATATCCCTGTCTCCCTTGAACCTGGGAGCCCAGAAGCAGACACAATATTCCAGGTGTGGTCTCACCAGGGCAGAGTAGAGGGGGAGGAGAGCCTTCCTAGACCTGCTGGCCACACTCTTCCTAATGCTCCCCAGCATCCCATTGACCTTCTTGGCCATAAGGCCATATTGCTGTCCCATGGATAACTTCCTGTCACCCAGGACTCCAAGGTCCTGCTCTCCTCAAACTAGTTCTAATTATTACCTCCTCAATAACCACAATAGGATTTTTTTAAACCAGCTTGAAAGTGCCTGCTTTTCTGAATCATTTTCCTTTAAAGAAAGTGTGATGGTTTGGGAGTTCCCAGCCCCCCAACATATTTGAAGTCACCCAGACTAGACTCAGCCAGCTGGAAGTTAAGGAATGAAGTTCATATTCACAGCTTAGCACAATATACAAGCAGATATTCAAAATATGTTACAAATATTTACAGCTATACACAGTAAAAAGGTAATATAGAAACACCACAGCCCTCCCAGAGATCAGAGTCCCCAAGAGGGGTTCCCAACCACCCTTCCACCTTCCCCCCACCCCCACCAATCTTATCCCAGGATCTGCCTTACATGTAAGGTGAGTTAGGAGGATCAGCCAGGGAGTTAGAAGTAGAATCGATTAGTTGGGTTACACAGATCCTGCCAGAAGCCAAGGAGAGGGAGAGAGACCAACAGCCAGAGCTCAGACCAGAGTGACTCTGTCTTATCTATGTTTATGTCTTTGCTTTAATACATCTCAGCAAACCTATGAGCAAAGTAGACATCATCACTGTTTTTTTTTTCCCCACAGCCTATAACCTAATTTCTCTTATTAAAATATTCCAATTAGCCACAAACCAGCACAGGAAGAAAGTAAGGTCACCTGAATGGCTCTGTAAAAATGGTCCTTTAACATACTGAAGACTGCTTCTTGCATGGTCAACTAAAGTTTTGTTGGGGTGGCTGGGGAAATACACAGAGTTGGGCCTCTTCCATCACTTCCACTGAAGACAATGATCATAACTTTAACTGAGGAAGGTATTAACACTGAATATACAAGCACAAGGCTATCTGACTTGCATGCTGCAACAATCTGATTCCTATGTGGAAGCTGGTAAAAGGTCCACCTCTGAGACACGCTGTAGAAGGTTCAGCAGCTACTCAAAGATGGAAAGTCAAAGTTCAGAATTTAGCAGAGTAAACCAAAAATTCAATTCTGGGTTCCCTTCATTCCTCTCACCTGAAATAGCTTCATCTCCCTCTTGTAGATGATTCAAGTCTTCCAGTGCATGTTTGAAATCAAAATATATACCTTTATCTATACTTAATGGTTTAGCAGAGCTTCAATGCTAGGTGATGTGTTTGCATTCAGGACTAGGTGAGTGTGTAATAACCAGTGGCAAAAATTGACAGGCCTTCAGGAATGTCATGATTGAGAAAGTATGATGTCTAGGATGAATGGCAGCTTGATCTGAATTCTGAGCATCTAAATCATAGAATAGTTTAGGTTAGAAGGAACCTCAAAGATCATTCAGTTCCAACCCCCCCACAACAGGCAGGGATGCCTCCCACTAGAACAGGTTGCTCAAGGCCTCATCCAACCTGGCCTTCAACACTTCCAGGGAAGGAGCATCCACAACCTCCCTAGGCAATCCGTTCCAGTTTTTCACCACCCTCATTGGAAATAAATTCCTCCTAACATCCACTTTAAATCTGCCAGTTTAAACTCATTCTTCCTCATCCTGTCATTACAAGACCTTGTGAATAGTCCCTCCACAGCCTTCCTGTAGGCTTCTTTCAGATATTGGAAGGCTACTATAAGGTCTCCTGGAAGCCTTCTCTTCTCCAGGCTGCAGAGCCCCAACTCTCATAGCCTGTCCTCATAGCAGTTAATGTTAAGGCCAAAGCATTTTCCTGTCACTTTAGACAGGTAGCCTTTTTGGGAGCTCCCCGAGTGTTCTACCATAAAGCCTACAGCATCATGTACTCTACATCTGAAATGATCTAACCAGTTTAGCAGCTGTGTTAGTTTAAACTAATTGGAGAATTTGAGTGAGAAATTAGACTATTGGCTGAGAGAGGTAAAAACAGTGTGTCACCAAGTTTTACTGAGAGAAAAAAAAAAATTGTTTTAAGAACTGTTCTCAAAACAACCGGATTAGCAGACTGCTTCTGTCTGTGCTGGCTGCGGCTGCCTCTCTTCCATGGTCCCCTTTGTTTCTGTCTCTTAGCTAATTCAGAGTAAAACTACTAACTCCTTTCTACTAATCCCCCTGGACAATCTACTTCAGCTTATCTGCAGCATCAACAGGTGGTGAGATAAGACTGGGGAAGGGGGGAAAGGTGGTAGGGGGTGTTTGGTTACCCTCTCTTGGGGATTTTGGTCTCTGGGAGGGCTGTGGTGTCTGTATTACCTTTTCACTGTATAGATCTGTAAGTATCTGTAATATCCTGTAAATATCTGCTTGTATATTGTGCGTTGCTGTGAATAGAAAGCTTCATTTATTAACTTCCAGTGTTTCTGAGTCCTAGCTGGGGTTTACAAAAGGTGGGGGG